>UCOH01005870.1:0-17204 GCA_900474275.1 Synergus japonicus
GAGTTCGAGTTTTAGTCTCAGTTGGTCTTAAATTCGTCGGTTAAAGGTCCAGTCATCAGTGTACTCGAGTTTCATTTTAAAAAGCGAAGGGTGCAGATCTACTACGGTGAATGTGTGTGAAGTGTCGAATCGTGAAGGCAACAATTCGACCCAGTGTTCAAATAAGTGGAGGAAGTGACAAAAGAAAGGAAATCCAGTGACACGACTAGGATAATTAAAGGATTACCAGTACACATCAAAAGGAACATCACCGGTAAGCCCAGTCATTCAGGACTCAACTTAGGCTCATTTTAGCTTTTCGTAAGGGTCATCTTCGAAAATATATATATGTTAAAATTGAATAATAATCAAGATTAATAAATTATATACATTCTTTTAAAAACCTTTCTTTCATTTGGCTTGTCCTCGTTCCCAGATTCCCATTAAGTTGTGGACTAAAACGAGGGAATTAGTTATAAAGAAATCGAGTCTGTTGCCAGGTAGGTCGGTTAGTAAATAAATATTAGGTAGGACGTAACAATACAAATACGACAAAATAGACTTTTAACGAACATACAAAAAAAGTGAGCCTTCAACCATCCTAGGTTGAAGAAGAGTGGATTAGGCCTACTGGGGATACCACTATAAAAAAAGCGTACCAAATACTCTACTTCATGAGTGGTGTGGAAATGGGTAACATAAATTTTAAGCCATTAAAACTTTTAAAGACTTTTCACAGATGAATTCAAAGGAATATAATTAATTCAAACGTTCGCAAAAAATTGATCAATTTGAATAAGCATATAAAGTAGTAATCATTTATTCCAGTCGCTATTTGTTATAATTCTCACTTTTCCGAATCATGTTGCCAAAATTCAAAATTTTTAAATGAAAAATTAATATTATGTCGAATAGAAGTTGTGAAATCTGAGAATTATGCCAAATAACAATTGGCTATATTAAAATTACAGTGAACATCATTTAGGGAATATAGAGATTATAGATGAAAAATTTTTTGGAATATTCATATGCCTCAAAACTAGATCAATCTACTCCATTTCATGCAGACAGAGTAATTAGCCTCCGGGTGAAAGAAGTAGCTCTACGCTTGAAACTGCATAAAAGTATTGTCCGATCGTCTCCAAAAAAGAAAATTTTCAAAATCGGAAATTCATTTTTTTGAAAATGTAATATTGTAGAGTATAAGAAATTGAAACTCTTTTCTGTAAACGTTTGGGCAAAAAATTTATAATAGAAAAAAAAAGTTTCAATTTCCTATACTTTACAATGCTACATTTTCAAAAAATTGAGTTTTCGATTTTGAGAATTTGCTTTTTGCGAACCGATCGGACAATATATTTAATGTAAAAAAATTTAGAAGTATTTATTTTTAATGTTAATCAATTTCCAATTTTCAACTTCGAGAATTTTCAATTTCGGGAATTTTTAACTTCGTTCATTTTAAAATTCGGTAACTTTCAATTTCGGGAATTCTAAATTTCGGTATTATTATTTTCTTTCGGTAATTTTTATTTTTCGGGAATTCTCAACTCGTAAGAGGGTAAACCTACAGTGAAAAAGTGATAAATGACTGGAGGGGAAGTGTGTATTAATAAAGGTAGACATTTTAAAGTCCTTTTAGGTAATGTTTAGATTTTTTCAACGGAGATGGATATTATTTATTAAAAATCATGAAATTTTTATAAAAACCAACTAAACTCACCTATTTGAGGTTATGTTTTGTTTTATCAACAGAAATGGATATTTTTACGTACAAATCATCTCATTTTTATCAGAAACAACTAAACTCACCTATTTGAGGATATTTTTTGTTTTCTAAACGGAAATGGATATTTTTACGTAAAAATTATCCCATTTTTATCAGAAACAACTAAACTCATCGATTTATACAAACTTTATGCAAGTGTTAAGTTCGAAATCTGATGTAGATTTTCACGATTATGAGTATATCCAAAAATTTCCTCAACAATGCAAAAACTGTGAATTTTGAACTGTTCGGGGATTGAAATAAAATTTGTTTAAAATATTTTTTCATAAAATTTTCTTTTTCCTGGATTGTTACTATTTCTTTACTAGAATATTGATCAACACTGACTAATTAATATTAAATTGATTAAACAAATTCAATTTATTTAAATAATTGAAAATTACTTTAAAAATGTTGACGAATATTCCACTAGACTAATATATAACATTTTTATTTGTAAGAAAATATAATAAAGCCATTAAATTGTCGATTTTAAAATTAAAAATAGACATTTTTAGTTTTAAGAGTTTGGCGAAAGCTTCGTCATAAAATTTATTCCGAAATTTTTATCCGAAAAAAACAGTTTTATTCTTGTTTAATCCGAAGCAAGTTTTCAATTCAAATTAATCCGAAACCCATTGGAAGGCAATCCGAAATAATCAGATTTCGAAAAGTTCGAATACATTCGGATTGAAAGTTCGGATTAATTCTGATTAGTTTGGATTTACGGATTCATTTGTATTAATTCTGATTGAAAACTTCCTTCGGATTCAATGGAAATGAAACTGTTTCGTTCGGATACAAATTCCGGAATGATTCGGAAAATTTCAGATTGATTGGGAATGAATTTCAATCCGAAGCTTTTTTTTATCAACAATACTTTTAAAAAAACGTTAACCCCCTCGCCCATCCCTTTCTAACAATCTATACGAATGTGTACTTCAGAAATTCATTTAATACTTGGGAAGACTTTATTCATATCTAATAACTTTTACATTTCTGCCGGAGGTTGGCACTAGATCTTTCGCAACTAAAACATACGCGAAACTTATGCGTAACGCGTACTCGCGCTGCGGTTTAGAACGTTTGTGGAGTCACCTTCAGGTGGTCAGTCTTAATGAGTCCATCCACGACACAACAATGATTTGAGATCTAATCTCATTCTTAACAATCTGAGTTAATCTTAGTACAACACATAAGTCTTTCAAACTTTTCATCCACGCGGAGCACCCGTGTGTCATTTTTCAACCATAACCAAACTTCATTCTCGCAAGCGAAAGTAACGAGTGCGTGGGTGACACCAACGCCACGCCAATATTATTCTATTTCTTTCATTGATTTAATTTCATTAATAAAAGGATTTTTTATTCCTTAACCGGCTTTTTCCCTGTAAAAAGTTGTTTTCATTTCATTGAAATCCCTCACATTCATTTTTAGCCCGTAAATTAAGAAAGTGATTTTTATTGAGAATTAGGAAATAAAATAAATTGTCGAGCCACCTACGGTATGGAAATTACGACTTCAAGTGAAAACATCCCCTTTTCGCACCGACGAAACCGTACTATCAACAAAGTTTTCGAATTTTTATTTTTTAAGGATGTACGTATATGTGAAATTTTATTGTGCATCTTTTTTCTCATAGAAAAAAAGCTGTAGCTTTTTTAGTTTTAAAATTAGATGCAAAAAACTGACTTTTTTTTTAAATCGAAAGATGGATTTTTTAATTACTATATCCAAAAGAATTTGATTGGGCTACCTTTGTCCAAAGTGTTATTCTGGATATAATATTTAAAAAATCCATCTCTCGGATGACCGTCAAAAACGGAAAAGTCTAACCACAAATCTGTGGTCGCAGATTTTGATGATGCATATTGTATGTACGATTCATATTGTATGACACTTAAAACCTTACGTCCAGATAAATATTAAATTAAAAATGATATTGTTAATAGCATACCTTTCTTAAATACGTCGATCCGACTAATTGGAACAATGGATCGGTAGGCTCGAGAATGTAGGGGCTGAAAAATATTTAGCGAATTGTTAAAAACATTGATTAGAGATAATTATCAAAAGAGATAATCTATATTGTTGATATCGTAACGCTAATAAGACTTAAGGGGTGATTCTGGCCGACCCGAGATTTTTTTTCAATTTGTTTTCTCAAAGCTACAATTTAATTTTGATCACGAAATGGTTTTACATTCTCCACTCCAGTGAGAAGGTATTGGTCTTATGAGAAAAATTACTCATTTATCCTATTGTAAGGAATGGAAATATTCGTTTTTCCATGTATTCCGACATCTGGTTGGTTTCCTTTAAAATCCCTTCCATTCTGTATCTTCCTACGTAGCTAGGACCAGTTTAGACGGTTTAGACATCGATTCAACACTATCCCAGCTAAAGACATAATTAGATCGATAAAGACTTTGAGTGGACAGGACAGCTGGACTTGGAGAGCTGCAGACAAGGTCCAACAGAAACGGTACAGAATTTTAATGGACGGTTCAGACAAGCGATAAACGAGGTTAAATACGCAGTTCAGTCAGAGCACACCAATCACATCGAAAGAAAAGTCGCTATCCAGATGGCGGAAAGGGATGCCTTGAAAAGAGAAATCAGACTACAAGTCAAACCTCAAAACCCAAGAAATTTATGTGCAGTCCAGAATCAGGCAGCAGAAATGGAAATCTGGTTCAAAGAATCTCAACAAGTACGCCCACATATGCAGGTAGCTGTGAAAACGCACTCTCGTCCCCTGCCGCGCAGCAGTGTTCCTTCGGCAAAGCCGCCTTTCCAAACACAGCAGGTTGCCAGCAACTACATGTTCAGGACGGAAGTACCTAATTCAAAGATGCCGCTTCAACAAAGAATGAATTTAAATTGCCACAAGTGTGGGAAACTCGGACACTTAGCAACGCAGTGCTATAATAAAAACCCAAATTTTCAATCGGGACAATTCCAAACTCGTCCTCCACAGAACCCTGTAAAAAACATGCAGGAGATAGAGAATCCAGAGGGAGAAGAGAATTGTTTAAAATTCAGGAAATGAGCCTAGAAGAACTAAACGAATAAGTAGACTACGAAAAAATTCCAGCGAATGATGGACGGCGTATTAAGGGGACTGGTAGGAAAAATATGTTTTGCCTATCTGGATGACATAGTTGTGTTTGGTTCTACTCTAGAGGAAAATAACAAGAACCTCTTCACACTTTTTGAAAGACTCAGGCAGACAGGCCTAAAGTTACAGCCTAATAAGTGTGAATTTCCTCGTCCCGAACTCGAGTATCTCGGTCACGTCATCACTAAAGATGGGGTAAAACCTAGGACTCGCAGGTTATTACAGAAAATTCATACGCAACTTTTTATGTATATCAAAGCCACTGACAGAACTGACGAAAAAAGATGAGATATTTAATTGGAGTGCTGAATGTCGGGAAAGCTTTGCCCTCTTGAAAGAAAAATTCTGTGAAGCTCCAGTGCTAAAATATCTCGACTACTCAAAAGACTTTTTACTAACAATCGACGCTAGTAACAAAGGTCTAAGAACAGTTTTATCTCAAGAAGGACACTCCTGTTCTTACATTTCAAGAACACTAAATCCAGCAGAACAAAATTACAGCACATCTGAGAAGGAACTTTTAGCCATCGTTTGGGCGGTAAAACGACTTAGGCAGTACTTGCTGGGAAGAAAATTTAAAATTCAAACTGACCACCAAGGGCTGACCTGGTTAAAAAATGTCAAAGATCCCTCATTCCGTTTACTAAGATGGAGACTCAGGTTAAAAGAATATGAGTATGAAATACAGTATCTGGATTCTATCAGGATTATCTCAAATGGTGGCAGAATAAAACAGAAACTCGAGAAATAAAGAAACCGAATGCATATGAGAAATTATGGACAGCAATCATCAAGCTGCAACTTGGAGGCTATCAAGAAAATTCATGGTTACGCCTACTTAACCTTAAGACCAAAGACTTTATAAAACGAAAATTAACAATACACGGTAGTGTATTGTACACCTAAGAAAAGTGAATGTGGCATGCTTTTTTGGTACTTAGGAATGCTAAAAAATCGTTGAGACAAAATCTTATCAGATCCTGTTCGCGAGAAAATCACTTTTTTGTTCAGTCGAAAGTACCACGAATTGTTTTGAACATGATTTGTAGAGAATTAAATTCCCTTCAAAATGGGCTATGGAACTTTAAAAAATATCCATTGGTTATCGAGATACAGCGCATTTTCGTGAAATCAATTAGTGGAAAAAATCGGTTTTTTCGAGATAACTTCTCAAAAATTAAATTCATTTATAATATGATTATCGGTGTTGGTAGAGGACTCAATTACCTTTAAAATGAACACCTGTGCGTTCATAAATGTTAAATAGCCACTGAGATATAGTGCCTCAAAGTTGACCCTTTTTGTCATTTTTCGCGACAATCGTTGAATATAAGGTTAAAAAAAAAGAAAAAATGTTTCTAATCTGTGTCTCAGAACAAAAGAAAACTATACGGACTCACATACTATCCGTTCATTTTACGAAGGCCCCTCTAAAACGTCTGTACATTTTTGAAATTTACTTGTAAAAAAAAAATCGCATGAAAACACAAGTTATACCACAATAAAGCTTGATTTATTGAGCATAAGACAAGTCCACATTTGTTTATGTAAAAAAATTTGTTTATAAACTAACCCCTGCGAAAAAATAAAAACCAGGGTTTTTTTGCGCAACTCTGTCATAGCTTGACTTTCGATTACGATATCTAAGAAATAAATATGGTAATGCAACATGTGTTTACCACATTTTTTCAAAAAAAAAAGGGTACAGAAATAACTGACTGCAAGAATTTTGTAAAAAAAATTTCAACACCACGTCTTCGATTCTGCTTGGTGACTTCAGTACTTCGGTTTGCAGCTTGAGTCACACGTTTCACTGTTCTTTCAGAAACATTTAAACAAACTGCCGTCCTTCTCACGGCATTGTTCGTAATATTTTCATCACACATTTTACCTTCTTTACGTAATGATTTTTCGGACTCAAATTAAGTACGAGCACAAAGAATTATTTTCCTTTTACGAATGAAAAGCACATGTCATTTTGGCAGATCAACTGGCATACTTCTTTCGTCTTCATCATTGAAATTTTGGTCAGAAGATGAATTGATCAAGGAATTTTGTGAATTTCCTGAGGTGGATAAGCTATTGTCAAAATATGATGAAGGAGTCGAAATCGAAGTTGAAATGCATGAAGTCTCTGAATAATTATCTAAACTATTTTCAATAATTTCAGTATTGGGGTCATTTTCCGAATTGAATGAAATATTGTCAAATTGGGGTGGCATCGAGGGTGGCGTACTTTCAAGCACAGTTGAACGTCTATCAGCATCATTCTTTACGTACGATATAGGCTCCAATAATTGAAAATGTCCACTTTCCTCCGGTCCAGTAAATAATAAATTCACCGTAGGAATGTCAGGTCGAAAAGAGCTCGACATAATGAAGTATTCATTATTTTCATTAAGGCAAACAATATTAATGTTTCTGTCGAATACATCCGCAGCGGCACCACATTCTACGAGTGAAGCATATATACCACATTGTTGCATATATAAATTATATTTTCGAGAATCCAAGTTTTCTTGGAACCTTAAAATCGCATTCACATCATGAGAGTATTCACACCAATTTTTAACAATATGTTGCACAATTTTCTGTCTAACACTGAGATGACTTCTTTTCTTTAAAGCTAAAGCTAAACACTTGAACAAGCAATCTCCACCTCCACCAGCATCAATTATTTTAAAATTCGCACCATTTACGGTAATTACTGCCATTGCACTGAGTAAAAAGTATGAATTTTTTAGAAAAATTAGTGACCAGTCCAAAAGTCGGAAAAATATGTGATGAAAATATTACGAACTAATTGACTTCACGAAAATGCGCTGTATCTCGATAACCAATGGATATTTTTTAAAGTTCCATAGCCCATTTTGAAGGGAATTTAATTCTCTACAAATCATGTTAGAATAACTTTTATGATAAAATACATCCCTGAGGAGATATTCTTAAAAAATCAATTTTTGGTACTTTCGACTGAACAAAAAAGTGATTTTCTCGCGAACAGGATCTGATAAGATTTTGTCTCAACGATTTTTGAGCATTCCTAAGTAACAAAAAAGCATGCCACATTCACTTTTCTTAGGTGTTTCAGACCGACTTTTTTTTGCTTTCCGACCACCGTCTGCAATTCCATGACCCAATGATCACACCATTAGAAAAAATAAAAATCCAGGAAATGATAAGCTTTTTATGTCATCGCTATCCAACTTTAGGCTTTCTTACCTGCTATAGTGCCACGAGAGATCTAACTAACGAAGAGAAGAAGCAAGTAATTAAGGAAGCACACGGATCCATCATGGCCCAACATTACTTTGTAAAAAGATGTCCAGTCTGTCAGCTGCAGAAAACAACCAGAATTAAAAATCAGTGAAGCAATCATCCCTGATACGCCAATTAACCCAAACGACAAAATAGCTATGGACATTTTCGGCCCGCTACCAACTACCCGTGCCGGAAATAATTGTACATTATCGATTCAAGACCAGCTTACCAAGTATCTTATTCTGGTCCCACTTAAAAATGCTAAATCTGAGAGCATAATTGAAAAACTTTTTGATTACTACATCTATATATTTTGTTCCCCGAAACACATACTCACAGATCAGGGTGTTAATTTTGTTTCAGAACTTGTTCAAAGTTTCGAAAATTTGTTCAGAATCCGACATATCAAAACTTCTACCTATCATCCACAGGCCAACGGAAGCCTGGAAAGGTCGCATTCAACTCTGAAAAACCTAATAAGAACATGCATGGATGATAATAACGTTGAATGGGATAACACGCTAAAAATCGTGACAATGGCCCATAATACAATGAAACATGAAGGTATTGGGTATTCTCCTTTTCAACTCACTTGTTTAATTTGCGTAAGAACTAACGTCCAGGCCAACCCCACTGTGCACTACACAAGCGCTCCAAATCAAGAAGCAATTACAGAAGACCTAATCCCTCCATTGCACCAATATTAATTAAGAATAGAAAAGTTAAATTTTAGAGACTAAAATATTTCTAAACAGAGGCGTGTAAGGAATGAAAATATTCGTTTTTCCATGAATTCTGACATCTGGTCGGTTTCCTTTAAAATCCCTTCCACTGTGTATCCTACGTAGCAAGGACCGGTTAGACGGTCATAGGATTAAAGACATTCGACAGTCTTCTGTTAGCCCTTAAAATTACATGTACCTTTTGGGAAACCCTCTACGGAATTTCAATAATAAAGTTTTACTACACAAAAGTAGAAGTTATCTTTCTCCCTTTTATACTATCCTATTATAAAAAGATTACTAGTACCGTAACGCTTTTTCCTTATTGGTCAGATGAAAGTGATGACGCGGTGTATACCGAAAATACACTGGGATAGGATCCCGAAAAATTGGCCAAAAGTCTATTTTGTAGAATCAACAATTGAAGTTTTTTTCCTAAAAGTAGACATGTGAAAGTAGTTGAATACAAAGTTTAATTGAAAAATCTGAAATTTTGACTAAAATATAAGCAATTGATTTTAAAATTTACATTTATTTTTTTTATGTCAAAGGGCATAGCAGAATAAGCATGTATTAGCTGCCCCCGGCCGAATCTCTAAGACATTTTCACCATGAATTGGTATTCATATGACGTTCAATTTCCCGGAAGATTATACCTGAGAAATCATTTTTATGGGAGTTATGGGGGTGAGTAGAAAAATTGAAAAATCCAGTTTTCTCTGAAACGGCTAGATCGATTTCGATGGGGAAAAAATATGTTATGGGTACCAATGTAGACATGTTTTGGAAAAATTATGGGACATTTTAGTCAAAAAGAAATAGTCAACAAAAATTTTCGAAATTTTCAAAAATTTCATAGTTAAAAAAATCAAAATATTCAGCGTACTATTCCGAAATAATTCAATAATACTTCAAAATACACTGAAACCTGGATTTGAGTCCACTAGATTTCTGTCCTTCCAAGAAAGTTGGGTTGGTCCCAAACATAGATGAGGGGAGGTAAGGAGTCGAGAAGAGAAGCGCCACGAAGTCGACAGTAAGCTCTAGTTCACAAAGGAAACACTGGTACAGTACAACCTCAATAGTAAGAACCTCTATAAGAGAGCCAATGGCCTTGATGAGCTCGGAAACTTCCCCCACTACAAACTCTACTCACGCAACCTCCATAGGAGAGCCGCAGCTGAAAGCAGCCTAATTTCAGTTTGTTCTCAATGAAACTGCTTTTATTAAAATTATTTTTTTAATTTGCATACAATAATTTGCATACAATATATGTTTATTTAACAGTTTTATAAAAATAAAGCTTTACGAAAAGTTTTAAGAAAACAAAATTATAATTTCAGTTGAAATTTAAATATAATATGTACATATTTTAATATCTACATATTGTGTTTATGTCCAATTTTATATGTAAATCCATTTTATATGTAATCCACTTTATATGTAATCGAAGGATGCTGCTTATTCACTTTTTCATCGCCGGCGGGCGCGGGTTCTCCTATAGAGGTTACGTACCCAAACACAAATTTTACACACACGCGCAATTTCCGAGCTCGAAGTCCAGGAGTGGGGGCCCCCTATTTTTAGGGAATTCTTACCCCTAACCGCCCGTGTTGGCTCTCTTATAGAGATTGTACTGTACATTCACCGCACTTACTTACGATCTGTACACTACCTTGATATATGTCTACTGATAAACCAAAGTGGGTCAGGAATCCAAGTTCCAGTGTATTCCAATGATACTTTAAATCAGGTGTACACCTGATTTTTATAGTGTTTATTCGCTCATGTGTTCCTTAAGAAGTACGTTGTCACCATGCCTCTCACAACTCTCAATCTTCGTCACTGTCACATTCAATAACAGGGACAATATTTTGTTTTTGAAACATTTGATTGAGGATTTCAACTGTTCTGACAATATTAGCCAAATATCTTGCGTCAGATAAATAGTAGATGATTGAAGCGATGTATGAGTAACAACCGACAGTTCTATTTTCATTAGTACAATCACATACATACTTTGGTACTGAACGCGAAAATCGAGGGAAAAAATCAATGTACAACGCAACAATCAACTTGTCGTTTTTCTGTTAACGAGACCGATCGGGCGCTTGAGCACGCGTGTTTTGTATTTGAAATATTTTGAGGTTGGTATGCTTAAAAATTAAAAGTATGTCAAGAGACGAGCCGGTACTCAAAATAAGCGGAAATGAATTGTTCACTTATAAAATATACTTATTAATAAATTTATGACTTACTTACGCTGAAAAATTGTTTTTATTTCCTTTTGCACTAATTTCCATGTTCAATTTTTGTTGAACCCAACCTTCCTGACAGTCTACCCCCACCATGTGGCCTGTGACGTCATATTGCACAGCCTAATACATGCTTATCCTGCTATGCCCTTTGTTAAATATTTTGTAATGCAAGAAATATTTGAATGTAATATGGAAACTGTAATTTTTTTCACAATAATGAAGTTACATTAAATTGGAAAGTAATAAAAATAAGTCAAAAATGTTTTTATTTTCTTACGAAAATCTACCTTTTTCAATAAAATATACTAAATAATTTGAAGTTGACACGCCGCTAAACAAACGTCCTCCGAGCTACCGCCTCAGACATAAATTCGAGGTAGCATTCTGTTCTGCACATCCTGAGTTACAACTCACATATATGCGCTTTTTTGCGAAAACTGATTTATTTACGTGATTACAAGTCCGGATCGGCATTTTAGTGTTAAAAATTGGCTACAGCTTACAATTCTCAACCGATTTAGACGTTTTTTTTTAAGAATAGGAATAGTAGTACAAGAACGTATATCAAATGGAATTTTTGCATTGAAGCATAAATAATTATTTATATAAATAAAAAATAAAGAAAAATTACACTTTTTGAGATTGTGGTTTGGTTTCGGAATATAAGACTGTTATAATGCTACTGGTCCTTGAGAATTAGTGTTGGTACTCATGAGGAACATATATAATTAATGTTATTTTAAAGACAATTGTTATAACAAAATTACAAAAATGTGACTAAACCACGTGATCTAATAACATGAATAATGTCATGAGTCCACGACCCACAACCAATACACTAATAGACTTGTAGTCTAGAGTTCACATATATTCGACCAAAATATCCTCAACATTTGGTGAAAGGAACACCACCAAACCAAGAAGACGCAACAGTAAGAGTCACAGGTCCATGACTAATTAACTCGTGCACTCAGTAACCTTTTCCACTCGATTGAGGAGTAACTGAAATGTTAACATCCCTGTCGCCCGCTGCCACTTAGTGGACATCCGGATAAAAAACGAATACACGCAAATTTTCTGATATAAAAGAACTACATCGGACCAAACTCGTCAGTTACCATAATACCACCAACCGTGTAACTCGTCAGTTACAATAAGACCAGGAACCGCGTACTCGCCAAGTTAACATCAGGTACCCGCGGACTTATCAGTTTGAAACTCACCTCGGGATCAGTTTCAATAACGCCGGAACCTTAGTAACTCATTTAGTTCGAAAAACCCAGGAACTCGTCATACTAGATATCAGAACTAATAGAATCAGAAACTATCCCAGTTTTTGATACCAGTTTTTTAATAAACTTTTAAAGTGAACATTTGTTAATGAACTTTTGAAGTGAACCTTTGTTAATTAACTCTTGATGAAATTTTAAAGTTAACTATGCTAATGATTTTATTATGAACTTTGAGTGGATGTTAAGTTAAGTTTGTGTATTCTTGATTGGATCAACAAACATTGTAAGTACGCTACGAATTTCTACATTTCATTAGATCTGCCTCTGAAGTTGAAACTCTCCCTCGAAATACATCTTTTTGTAAACACTTAATCTCAACAATTATAATTTAATACTATTTCTGTTTTGTTGTAACAATTTAAAACCAATGTTAGCCATTCTCAATACATTCATAATCATTTCGTTAGTTTTGCAACATTAATAACAAATCATTTGAGCATTTGTTAATAGGGAATCTTTTCTTTTTAATAAACATTTATCTACGACAAATGTCTAAATAATTTATCTGTTTGAAATCATTGTTTATCATATAAGCATTTGTTTATAGCGAATCTTTCCTTTTTAAATAAACATTTATCTCCGACAAATGTCTAAATAACTTATATGTTCGAAATCATCGTTTGTTGTTTGAGTATTTGTTTATAACAAATCTCTTGTAATTAATATTTTACCTTCGACATATACCAAATTAAATTATAATAAATATCTATTTTCATTTAATAATTATAATCATTGTCTATTTGTTGTAACAAATATCTTTTAATATTTAAATAAACTCATTATATGAAGGTCAAATCCTGTGTTGTAACATTTCTTAGCTAACCTGTTGGCTATCCTCATCCCGAATTAGCCTTCTCACGAGGGTTAATAAAAACGAGGAAATTAGGGAAGATAAGGAGTTATTTTGATTTTCCTTTAAATAAATATCTTAGAAGTTACATAGCCCCTTCTTGTTTTTGGTGCATCGGTCGGGAAACAAATAAGCCAACAGATTAAAAAATAGAGAGAAGGATTGCAAATGTCAAATTGCAATCAATCCAAGTTCAGAGGCAGAAACTAAAATAATATCTTATGTTTATTGCATATCCCGTATTTTATGAATATTTTGACATCCTGAAACCTTTCCGATATCTTGATACCTGTTCTTGAAATAACCTTTTCCCATAAAGAAAAATTATTAAAGCCCTTTACTATAATTTTATTAAAACCTTCGAAACCAATACTTTTTCTCCCTCTTTCAAAAATAAATTTTTTCTCTTTATAAAATTATATTTCGCAATGTGTAATGTCTGACCAAACATACCCGCAACTCTAAGAATCACCCGTTCTCAAGCAAAAGACAACCCTACCCTCTCAGAAGAGATACAAACAAATCAAGAATACCTACCTCTTCGAAAAAAATCAATCGCTTTCGAAATTTCTCAACCCCAAAAACCCAGAGTAGATCATAGTCCGGTAAAAAGTTTACAAAATTCGCTTGATCTCGATTCTTCAATTATTGAAGACATGTCCAACTTATCGCATTCCACCACGCTAAACAACTCGGGTACAAGCATTTCGGACAGTTCGACCGAAGGAAATTCGCAAATACAAAATCCAACTGAAAAAGAAAACGAAACTGAGAACCATCTGTTCGATCATTTAACAGATCCAACCAACAATAAGCCAAGCACATCTAATTTATCTAGCAAACGAAATTTCAACTTCAACTTATTAACCCCAGGCAATAAACCAATCGAATTTACAATGGCCATCCCAAATAACCAACAGGTATCTCTTCGAGATGCCCTAGAAATCGTGCCAATTTTCGACGGTAAAAATATTCCCCTATCTATATTCATAGACGGGTGTGAGGAAGCAAAGGAAATGCTTCCCAGAAATTCCATCGTTGAGGAAAATTTAGTAAAAATGCTTAGAAGCAAAATTACTGGGGAAGCAAGGAAGAGTATACATGGGTACAAGTACAGTAAACTCGATGGGCTATTAGAACGATTGAGAACAGTCTACGCACCCTCTAAGTCCGTCTACCAACTGCAGGGAGAACTCGATGGTATATACATGTGAGATCAAGAAAATGTACTATCATACGCAAACAGAGTACTGGAGTTGGCGGAAAAAATTTTAGATATCCATAAATTACATAACAACAATCAAGAAGACCAAGTCTTCAAGGAAAACTTGGAACTAAATATGACAGAATGTTTCATAAGAGGACTACGGGCAGATTTAGAATTACTAATAACTGGATCAAATAGCTTCAAGGAAATCACAAATAATGCACTAGAAGCCGAACAAAAATTAGCAGCGAGAAACGAATTAAGAAAAGGAAATACTAATCGTCAAACGGAAACTCAGACGGATGGCCAGCGGGAGTAACCGAACCAAGTAAATCCGAAAAATCTTGTAAAACTGAGAAAGTAAATATAAGTATAAGTAGCCCGACACCTTATATAAAATTAACAAACATAGAGTTAAAACATTCCGTTTCAATGATGATCGATACAGGAGCAGGGCCAAACTTACTTAAAGCAGGAACAGTTGAATCGAATAAAATTATAAACGAAAAGGAGCGACTGCGACTAACAGGAATAAATGAACACCCTGTATTTACATTGGGGCAAATTTTGATTAATGTTTTCGGAATTCCTACCATTTTCAATTTAATACCAGATGAAGTACCCATAGAACATCACGGAGTGTTAGGAACAGAATTTTTTCAGAAAAACAATGTAACAATCAATTATGAAACTAAACAAATAAAAATAAACGGGAACCATTATCCTTTCGAGTCTCAAGATTTCATTACATTACGAAGCAGAGCGATTTCGAATATTTACATTAATATTAAAAACAATGATAAGAAACTAGGATACGTTCCTCAATTAAACACAAGGAAGAAGTTATGCGACAAGTCGATGAATTATTACAAAATGGAATAGTGAAACCCTCCCAATCCCCTTATAACACTCCAGTGTGGATAGTTCCAAAGAAATTGGACTCAAAAGGAAATGAAAAATGAAGAATGGTGTTGGACTTCAGGAAGTTAAACGAAAAGACCATAGGCGATTCCTATCCCCTCCCGAATATAACAGAAATTCTAGATCAATTAACAGGAGCACAGTATTTTTCTGTGTTTGATTTGACTTCAGGATATTAGAAAATCGAGATGAACCTACAGGACTCACATAGAACAGCCTTTTCTATCCCTTATGGTCACTACGAGTTTGATCGGATGCCTTTTAGTTTAAAAAACGCCCCTGCAACCTTCCAACGATTAATGGATTTAGTCCTTAGCGGATTACAGGGAACCGAGTTATTTGTCTACCTAGATGACACAGTCATCTATGCTAATATCCTAGAAGAACACGAAGAAAAATTTTGTAAATTAATGAATCGCTTAATTGTCGCAAATTTAAAATTGCAACCAGATAAGTGTGAATTCCTACGGCCAGAAGTAAGCTATCTAGGACATATAAAGATAAAGACGGAGTGCGTCCAGATCCGAAGAAACTTATAGCGGTCAAAAACTTTCCAGTCCGCAAAAATGTCAAAAATATTAAACAATTCCTAGGGCTAGCAAGATACTACAGAAGATTTATAGAAGGGTTTTCAAAAATCACCTACCCAGTAACTAAATTATTAAAGAAAGACACCCCTTTTCTGTGGACAAAAATCCTGTAAGAAGCATTCGAAAAGCTGAAAAATAAACTATGCGAAGAACCGGTATTACAAAAACCCCATTTCTCAAAACCATTTATTCTTAAAACTGATGCCTCCGGATATGCAATAGGAGGAATGTTATCACAAAGTATAATAGGGAAAGACCGACCAATAACTTATACGTCCAGAACTTTAATTGATAACGAAAAGAAGTATGACACTTATGAAAAAGAGGCACTGGCCCTAGTTTGGTTGCAAAATTTAAAAGATCCATGCTCTAGAGTAACGAGATGGAAGTTAAAACTGTCAGAATATGATTTTGATGTAATGTATAAGGCTGGGAAAATGAATGTAAATGCAGATGCATTATCCAGGAACACCAGTGAAGATGAAGACTTGATAAATAAAGTAAGTATCATTACACCCCACCAGAAGGAAAATGATACTTAAATGGAAAATGATTATTAATTGAACGAAGTAATGCATATTTTCTCTAAAGAAGACAAAGGTACCCAAGATCCAAACTTAACGTGGAATACTATGATAACACGTGGAGAAATGAAGAAACTAATTAATACAAAAAAAAGGAAAACTTAAAAGAAAGTAAAATTAATAAAAATCAAGAAATTTCGCAACCAAAAAAATGTAGTAGACCAAGGAAAGTTAGTACCAAGGTAAAAATGTCTCCTCTAATGAAGAAAAAACGAGGAAGACCAAAGAAAATAATTAAATCTCATTCAGAAGAAGATGTAATGAGAACTGGTCCTTGTATCGTTAAATTATAGGAACAAACAATCTTGTTCTGATTTAGTCTTATTTTAATTATTGAAGAAATGCTTATGCCCTCTCATAGGCTAAGAACCAGTAATCACCGGTCGTAGGACGTGTTCTCAAGGGAGGCGATAACACAAATTATTAGCCAAAATAAATAAATTTATTTAGTAAAGAGAAAATCAAAGTAAATACAAGTTGAAAGACTTATCATCTCACGAAGCGGAAAGACTCTATATAATGCAATATCTGTTGTTTCGAATAATCCTGACTCTATATAAACTATTTCTTTTCCTCGCTTTACGTGTAGATGATAGTCTTCCAGAAAAACAAAATTTTATTGCTTGTAATGCAAACTGTGGTCAGTTACAA
>UCOH01005871.1:0-94985 GCA_900474275.1 Synergus japonicus
TTCGAAGCAATCAAAAGCAACTTTAGGCATTTACCATAGGAACTCACTTTTCTATTGATTTAACACTCGCACTGTGTGCTAAAAATATCTGCGGGAAAGGGCTTTATATCTCAGATGTTTTTGAATTCCATTTCGCTGAGGAACTCGGTACTTCTGGGACAGAGAGGAAAGGGAAGAAAACAAAAGGTAGACAGACGTCACGACAAGTTATACACAAATTGAAATACTCCCACTAGTTTGAGTGATAGAAATCTAAATATGTTTCATTGACAATTTATTCTGCGACGAGTCACTAGTGGATGCAGGTGTTTTTCTCGATTGAAGTCTCTTCCTTTTTTTCAATCCGTGTAAAGAATCGTTTAACTGCAAAATTGAGGCGATAGTATAGGGAACTTCCACGATGCTTCCGGACCGGAAACGCAAGCGAACCGTGGAACCAGGTCGCCCTAATGTAATAAAAAAACTTCGTCGTAATTTATTGTACTGCGTGTCACAGTATGAACTACAAATTGACAAGTGACCGCATGTACCTATATCTCATTATGGGAAACAATTCAGTCATCGAGTAATCGAAGAGAGTAGATTTGAGGAATTAATTTCCGGGAAGATAAAAATTCTGAAACGTTCAGTCTGTAATGCTGCTTTAAATCTGACAATAATATGCCCACTGTTTTATTTTTTAAACAATTTTTTCCAATTACTTTACAGGAAATTTCATACATACTCTGCTCGGCTTTATGCCCTCGCAGTTTAAATTAATAGCTAATTACAGGAATTAAGAGTTTAAACGTCAGGAATCCTGGATAAAAATTGGTTCCATGAATAGCAGAGCGGCACTGGTTATTATATAACTATTATTATAACCAGGCCACCGAAAATCTTATGTCTCATCTTATCATTAAGACATAAACGGTGGCAGGCAGTGCCATTTCGATCAGTTTCTTTTCTTTCGGGTCCCCCTATTCGTCTTTATGTATAGATAATTTAGGTTGGTAAACTCAAACTAAAAACTAAACTAAAACTCCTCCAGCAACGGTGTACTTCTCCGGCCACGCGCAGTCATCGATGCAAATTTCATGATACACAGTCACGTGATCGCGTGACGTCTTTCCTGATCGTGATCAACCCCTCAAGATTGGTTATTCACTGTCTTCAGTTCTTGATCCTTACGAGGAAAATGCGTTTCTAGAGAGGCTTCTCGTGTTTCACGTAACTTGACAAAAGGTCGCTGTCCTTTGTTAAAGTCATTCTCTCTTTTCATATATATATATAATTATTCCTATCAATTATTGTTCAGATTTTACTAAACTGATTTTTGAGGTGAAAGTAACACTTTAGAATTTTAAGTAGAAAAACATTTCTTTAGTTTTTATAGTACAAAGCTTTGCACTATATATTAGCATCCTTAGAAACCATCGATTACTTCATTTTCCATTCAAGTCAAGTCTCTATAAATAACACACACACTAAACCACTTATAGACAAGAAGGGGCATAGTTTTTAATAAAAAATGGTGAAGGATAGTTTACGGAATATATTTATAGGCGAAAAGTATTCAAATAATTCAAACATTCAAAATGATATAATATTCTAAATAATTTTCTACTTTTTTTTAGAATTAATTCATTTTTTGTTAAGTGATGACTAAATTTGATTCAATATTTTACAGAAGACGAAATTGTTCTTATCGAACATCTCCCAGGACGCCAAGTCCATTTGCAAGATTTCTTCTGGACTGGAGCAGAAGACGCTCCGTCATGGGTAGATCCAAATCAGTTATTGACGCTTTACGAAACCCGAACAATACATCACACAGCCACAGTCTACCTTCCTGACGAAAATCCTGAGGGTCCAGAACACAGTAGTCATTCTGACACCGATTCGAGTCCTGGACCCCACATGCCTGGATGCACGTCATGTATAGATCCCACCCCCACCCTACCAGAAGTTGATCAGGACATTGGAGTCCTTATTGGTGATGATCCAGGACCAAGGTTGGTGGGAGAGAAATATAATCTTAATAATCTTTCAAAATAGAAACAGTGATAATGATTTATGTTAATTTGTCTGTCAGGTACTGGTTGCTGACGGTTTTGCGAGGAGGAAACGGTGTACCACCGAAAGTCGAGTTGCGATTAGCACGATTGTATCGCAAAGCTTTCAGAAGGCAACAAGAGCGTCATCTTGGTCTTCTCAGTGACCGCAATCGACGAGCATCAAATAATCATGCCTTGTTAGAGCAACAGCCACAAAATGTAACAAATACAACGAACCATGTAAGTATTATCATTATTATTGCATCACTTTTTTGTTCAAAGATAATATCTTTTCTATATATCAATAAAATAATTTTTATATAATTGACTTTCAGGAAGTACACTCGTTAAACAAAACTTTAGATTCTACCATTGTACATAGAAATAAAAGTATACAAATTAAGGAAAGATTACCAATGAAGAGAATGAGACTAGTGCGGATAAATAACAAAAGAAGTTTGCCATTCAAAGAAGCCAAAAGTCAAACAGATGCTAAATCGTTGATGGAGAAACCTAGAACTCAGATAGAAAATGAAACGCCTGCTTTCAGTCATGGAACTATAGATCATGGTTCAGACTCGACCATTCAAAAAGCATTCAATTCAAGTGATATCGCAGAGAGTGCATCTTGGAATTCCCTTATTCCAATTCTCTTAAATAGTGATGAACAATCATTCGCACAAGATGTTAATCTTTCGGAATCCCTAAACATGACTGAGAGTCTCCAGATGATTGATGACTCAAGAAGTATAGGTTTAGTCCAGGTCAGGATGCAGAACACGAGTGTAATTGATGGTGGTACTACGAAGTTAATTTACTCAGTTCATCTAGGCGGAAAACCAGTTCCTGCCGAAACTGCTGCTAAGGATATGGCTTTACTGTCTCCGCAAGAAGTGGCTTTGGAACTTGGAACACCTGTTCTTATTCAAAGTGAACGTAAGTTACTGTAGAATCAGAACTATATCACTCTGTCGTTCAATGAGACTTGACGGGATCACAGTCGGTCCAATTTTTTACTTAACCCTCTGTTTTCCCCTTTCTTTTTTTTATTTATGTATTTTCACTCTCGTCATCTGAAAACAATTAAAATTAATTTAAAAAAAGTCTCCCGTTTTACCTAAAATTAAAGTGAAAACCCACTGTGATCTCTGAATGCTGAATGCATTTTTAAATTTCTCTAAAAACTAGTAATAATATGTAAAACATCATTATTTTTAGCGTACTTGAAAGCAACTCGACCTCTTGCATTGTCAAGAAAAAGAGATGCTTATCTACTGATGGGAGCGGCAGGAGCAGCTGTTTTACTACTTGTTATCATTGTCGTAATTATTATTCTCGCTGCCAAGAGAAAAAGAGCTCAAAGTGCAGTTGCTGCTCCACCAACTCAAAGTATTCTGAAAAAAGATAGGGAATACAGTCCGACAACATTTGGTCATGATAATACAGCATATACATCTGAAACTGAAGTAAGGGTAGGTATTGAACTCTGTTGCAGTTGAATGTTTCAAAAATTGCTAATGTGCGTGACTAGATACTTGAACGACAATTCCTTTAATGACATATACCTTACCTAGCTTATAGGATATAAGGTAACATCTCAACAAGCACGCAAACTATTGAAAGACAGGGTATCATTGAACCCTCGTAATAGAAATGTTGTCTTCGTTTAAGAATCGAAGTTCTTAAAACCAAATTACCAAATTAGTTACAAGATCAAAACTAAATGTATTTCAAAAGTTCCATTTGAGTTACTAGTGTACGAATAAGTTTAATTGAAATATATTCTATCAATCAGAAATACCATTATTTTTAAATTGACTAGACATGAACTCTCGATGTCAAGACAATATCGATTATAACAACCCTGCCACTGACAGTCGCGAATCTTGTATAAAAACTTCATGCCTATTATTTTTTCGACAGACAGATGGAACCAGTCAAAGACGTACGCCAGGAAGTCACACCAGAACACCGGTTACACCTCGTAGTCCAGATACATTGGATGAAGAAATTAATGATCTCTCAAGTGAAAATGAAGAGGACGACGACAGTGATCTTAAGAGAAAAAGCACGATTCCTTGGGATGAATGCGATTATCCAGATGTAACTAGAAGAACAAGGTAACATTTTTTTTAGTATAGTATAATGTTATTTTGGTTAAAATTTACACAAATAATGAAAACAAATATTTGTCAGGCCTGGACGTAGAAGAATAACAAGGGTTAAAGCTATCAACCATCCAAAAACACCAGATTCTATGGATTCCATAACAGATCAGTTAGAAACGTTGGAATCAATGGAGAACGGATTTGTACGTCGTGAAGAAGCTCCAACTTCGCCACATTCGTACCTTTCTTTGCCCTCGTGTAAGCAATTCCCTAATATGAAGAGTGTAGAACCATTGTCGAAAGTTCTGGAACCTGTTGTGGTAAGTTTAAATTTTTAGATTGAAGCGATTTTTCATACATAATATATGAATACATGTAAAATTGTAGGTAAAGCATTTAGACATGGAACTGGATTCGCCTGAATTGAAAAAAAGAAGTGATTTCAATATCGAGACTGTTGATCATTACTTCAAAAGAGCTAACAGTGCAGTAAAAGATCCTGGAGTTGTCGGTCCTATTGTCTGGGATTTGAGAAGAAAAAGGGCTGTTGAAGGTATTCGAATTCATTATCCATTATCAAGAGAAAAGTTGAGAGCAAAGTATTTCACATTTGAAGATATTTTCGAGGATAAACATAAATGTTGATTATTTTCCTCTGAAAAGTTTCTGGAGTTACTTAAGGTTGTTGGATTTAAGATCCTACCTCAAAATCAAATCTCTTTATTTCATTTACCAAATATTAAAATTAGAAATCTTTTTGCTCTAAAACAAGTGATGAAGGGATTAAATTTAGATGTTAGAAATTAGATCTAACACCCTTAAGTTCTTAAGTTTTTATGTTCTGTACTGTAAACGCAATTTTTCGAAAGATATAACCTACTTGCAGACACAACGACATCCGAAACAGACTTCGATCCCCCCAGAATTTCTCATGGACCAGTCGGCCGAGCCAGACGAAGACTGCATGAGCTCCTTGAGGATTCCTTCAGCCTCTTCGGAAGCAGAGAGGCTAAGCCAAAGGAAGATCAACCTAGTCAGCGAACGTTTATCTCCGGGGATTCATCTGACCATCTCACAATACTTTCGGAAACGAGAGGGAAATCAGCACACGTCAGGTATAAGTAATAGTTGGAGTAATACTTTATGAATTTCAGTAAGCTGTTCTGATTTATATTGTGTTGGTAATTTCATCCAGGAAAAAATACAGAAAACAAATGGGAGGAAACTATAAATAATTGCAACTTTCCAAAAATTTTGATCCCGTTATAAAATCTTGATCTAGTTAACTTAGTTCAATTAAAACCTCCCTAAGCCACTCAGTTGTGCCTTTTGTATGGTAAAGTTCCAAATATTATTAATCACCTTTATACTTCATATTTTTTATGAACATTAATTATTATAGTCCGGTCGGGACGCCGACGTCGGAGATAAAAACACGTCCGAGAACTTCTATGCCGCGCACAGAAATGGAGGAATTAATTCAAGAGACTGGGAATATGGGACCGCATCCACGTGGAGCATGGGGTTCGAGACCATTGAGTGCCGGTCCATTTCACAGGCCAAATCTGCCGGAAGTAAACACCATACGGGTTTTAGCAGATTCTCAACTTCCAGCAGAAGATCCTGTAGTTCCTCTTATTGATAGCATTAAGAAAGAACTTACAAAATTTTCCGCTGATTGATGAAGTTAAGTTTTTTTTACTTCCTGGTGATTTGGAAACAAGGGCTATAGTTTTCCGAAGTGAGAACTTTATTATATATCGTGATTTTTTGTGATGATGAACACTTAATCACTTCACCAAATCAGTGAAACTATTTCGAATAGATATTCCAAATATAGAACCGAATACTTTAGAGCAGACTGTTTCAAGAGAATATTTTTACAATTCAAGATATCAATCAATTTATCAATAATTCACAGAACGGAAAGCGATAATTTTCATTCAAACTATTTTAAGGGAAAAAAATATAATTCATAAGGATTCAATCATAATTAAATAATGTCGTATTCATATTTTAATATTTTGATAGTTGTAGCCATATTTAACAACAATCACTTAAGGAATTGATAATGGTCATGTGTCTATCACTTGAGGAGTTTATAGGAGGGCTGCTTTTTTGACAAGCGAAAGAAACGTATATTACATTATATTAGATTATATTATAAATTCTTTCGAGGTCTCAGATTTTTTAAATCGTCCTTATTACATAATTAATGGGCGCTCCCTTTCCGCTGAAGTTGAATTTTTTATATCATTTTTTTTTGTAGGAGCTTATTCTCTTAAGAAAGCCATTCAGAAATTATTATGTGATGTCTGTCTAGGGGTTGGAGGGTGTGGTGTGTAAAAATATAATACCGTGCAATATATTCATACATTGTATCAATATAAGTCTTGTTTATTAAATAGTAACTACATATAATTACATCATCAGTAATTGTGCACCTATTTAATATAAATTAAGCAGAGTTTTTGAACTATTAGAAAATAATCGAAGTTGTGATTTAAATTAAAGCTCTTTCGCGGTGGATTCTCGACCTCCGTGTGATAAGGGTCATGGGAAAATAGATCCATTGCCATCTCCCGTTATATTCCTGTAGTTTTTAGTTACAGTGTTAACCATTATGTGCCGCCAGTTGACTGAATCTCTAGTTGACTTGGTTTCCAGAGTTTCAAGTGATGGCACTAGGATGTTGTGGCGCTATTCTTCAAAAGAATTAAGAATCGGATGCCTGAGGTGACGTCATATAGCGAACACATCGGAACGCAGAAGGTGGGGAAGCGGTACCTCATCTCAGGCACGTACTGAAGGGGTTCCAATGAGAGATTTTTTCTGTGATCAAATAATTTAGTATTTTGAACTTGCAAAGTGACATAAGGCCAGGCCCGATCTCGTACTCGATTC
Organism: Synergus japonicus; assembly: GCA_900474275.1. Classification (NCBI taxonomy): domain Eukaryota; kingdom Metazoa; phylum Arthropoda; class Insecta; order Hymenoptera; family Cynipidae; genus Synergus; species Synergus japonicus. Next base: position 7,049 of record UCOH01005871.1, read on the forward strand.
CTTTCAATAATTCGAACGTTCTTAGAGTTATTCCTATTCCGTCCAATCCGAAATCTCTTCCCATTCTATTCGAACCAATCCGAATTCGTGCTCCTATATACTACTCTTTTGGTTTCACAAATTAAGTTGAGACATTTCTAATCTCTACATTATAATAATGTGCAAACGACTTAATATTAACATCTATGGGACAGTTGTTCCTCCTGGAATCTAGGAGGGCACGCTGTGATCAGTCTTTCTCGAAAGAGGTCTTGATCTTCAGAGGTAAATAAAGGATAGCCGGAGGGATTGGGAGAGATTCGTCAGGATCATGATGAATTCGAAATGATATCCGAAATTATTCGGATTGAACTTGCAAGATTGATTTTGATTGAAAAAGTTATTCGGACTAGGTTCAGATTTCAGTCGGATAGAATTTTTATCAGAAAACCTTTCACTTGTTCTGAACGCTCAAATAAACGAAATATTTTATTGATTCCTTTTTAAACTGGAAACACTGAGAAAATATTGGTTCGCCGACATTGAAGATAATATAATAAATAAAGAAACTAAGAATATCCTTTTTTTGTGGTTGGAACACATTATTTCTACATAAAGTACAATTGGGCAAAATATTTAATTCATTAGAACGTTCAAAGCTTTAGGTACATACTTTTCATCAGTTTTTTTTTTAGTTTACATATTGGAAAAAAGACTCAGGACATTTTTCGCTCTTTGATTTAAGACTTTAAGGCAACTGTTTAACTATTAGTTATTGGAGTACACCTTTGGTTTGTAATTTGCACACCCCTGACTTCAATGGTGGGGTTAGATGGTGGGGGGTGGAGGAGCGGCTGCCGGTGCTCGACTGCTCGAGCCAGAGCTGAGCTGTTCGCTAGTGTCGAGGTTCGTTCACAAGATGGCAGACGGGCCGTCCGTAGGAGACGCGGCCACCGACCTGGGGAACGATAATCGCCGTGTACCTCGGGAGCGATATAAACGTCTCCTAGAATCTGTGCAGAGTTCCGCAAAGTTGGTCTTCTCACAGCAGGACAAGTCCTCAATAATTGAGGTCCTTGAGCCACAACTGAAAAATCAACGCTTTGACGCGAGTGACGATAGTAGTAGTAGTAGTAGTAGCAGCAACCAACAAGTAGTAGTTGTGGTCAAGGATCCTTCGCGTTTCACACCTTCGAGCAGCGGTGATGATTGCGAGGAAGACGCGGATGGCGATGGAGATGACGAAGACGAGGATAATAGCAGTAGTGGAATCGGGAGTGTAATCTCGAGCGTCACCCCGACGAAGGTGACGTCGCTGAAATTACCGAAATCGACGTCGAGTGATTCTATCGCTGAGGACGCGGACGCGGACGGACCGGTCGTGGGTTTTATTGAGGAAGCAAGTGAGCGAATGCTAGTGCGAGAGAAAGATAAGACGAGAAAGATGAGCAAGGGTGGTTGTATTAAGAAGAAGATAGAAAAGGTGATTACCGCGGTAGAGTGGGGTGAGTCGCGAGAGTTAGGAAAAGAGGAGGAGGAGGAGGATGAAGAAAACGAAGCAACCAAGGAGAAGGAAGACTTGTCCCAGGGCCGGGTCACAACAGGCAGGCTTCAGGGCAGTCCCTTCAAGGGACAAATCAGGTCCGCTGAAGACACCCTCGTCGGGCCCTGCGGCAAGAAGCGGTGCGCGGATCGATACGACAGCTCTGAAAGCTCCGACAGGTGAGGCTTCACAAGACCAAACACCAGCAGATCCATAGCCACCCATTTCAACAATGAAAATCAATGTTGCAAATGGCAATTGCCAATTACAGATCTTACATACCTGTACTAATATACGAATCTGCTTTGGAAGCTTACATTAACAATGCAATTACTGAAACCAACTTCTGATACACATCTAAAAAAACAGACATATGTACTTATAGAGACATGAAATTACTATACAACTGAGCTTTCGAACTAAACAGACAAGCACTACATAACTTATAAATAGAACATGATATACATATTATAACTATCTGCATACATAAATTGGGATCATCACAGACAAAGAAACTACTCAAATAACATAGAACTACAATTCGTTTATTTCAAGAGATGTATACAAATTGCTATTGAATGGAAGACATGAGAATGACAACTAGATGAAGAGTAACAATGAAATTTTACAGGTTGAACGAAGTAGGCTTTATTCACTTGGAGGAAAAGGTTTAGTTGTTCCTAGTAAACAATAGTAAATTATGGACAGACTAAGCCTTTTACCCTGGCTAAGCTCAGGTGATAGATTCTACTGTTGGCATCGTAGATTTTACTAAACGGAGTAGTAAAATCTAATAAACCCCCACTAAACCTTTCTCTCGCAATTAAACAAACGTAAATACCCGTTTTAAAAACAATTCACTTGTATTAGAAATCATCTCGCGGTTGGGTAATCAACGCGAATCAATACTTTTAAATTAGATACTTTTTGCATTAGTGACAGTAAACAAATTGTTAGAAAGATAGGTCTAATCTTCACATTGTAAATGCATAAAACCACATCAGACTTAATCATTAATACTGATACCACAATCATTATTAGCCGAGCCGTTTCTTATGATATCTAAAAAAAATGTACTTGTTATAACCCTTTGTTTGAAAAATAGGAATCCTAATTGGGTCAAGAAAGAAAGAGAATTTAAAATAATTTTTTAATAGTTAATTGATAATGATAGATCGTTGATAGAAGTATGTTTACTCTCTAAATTCGAAACTGTAAAAACTCACTGTTTAACAGTAAAATTTCACTGTTTCTTAGTGTTTTTCACTGTTAAACAGTGAGTTTTTACAGTTTCAAATTATTATGTATATACTTGCTTGGCGTCAAGGAATTTTAATTTACAATTTACTAACAAATACACCAACATTCTTTGTGGTCCGTAATATATTATTATCGTGACTAATGATGGGCCGAAAATATATCACCTCTCGTGTTTTATGTGCCGTTCATTATCATACACACACGCACGCCCAGATTTAACATTACACTTCTTTACGAAGTACTTTTATCTCGGAGAATGACCTTTCATTGATATCTATATTATCTATCAATTTATTTCGCCATTGGAATAGAAAGCTTACATTATTTTTTATTTCTAATTATCTGTATAAAAATTCTATTAAACATTCTTGTAAGAGATTTTACATATGCTTAAAATTAGGAGATTCAAAGCACGCGTCTTTTTACGGATAATATCTATGCACAACACAGTTATCATTTTTGACATGATGAACAAGAGAGTTTTTATCCGCGAAAAGTATTTTTTACTTAAATTCTGCATATACTGCTTTTTCATGTAATCATCTCGAATTTTAAATGAATTAGTAATTATTTCCAAAAGAAAATATTACTGTAAATAATTTTTTTAACTAATGCTTGTAGCAGAGAGAATCAAGTTTTAGAATACCAAAAACTGTCGCAAATCTTGTGACAGGTAAATGACAGACTAGGACGTGATGTATAATTTATACAGAGCGCGATCTCTGCGAATGATAAGCGTTTTCGTCGTTGCGAACACATTACACGAATTTGCAAGAAGAAAAACATGGTATTCACATACACGCCTTTCGTAACTTCTCCACCATCATGTAAACTCTATTTCAGATGAACAAGCGAACTTCAAGATAAAGTACATAAGATACAGAAAATATCAGTTATGCTTCCGGTGAAATACTTTAAGTATACACATTTCTCATCACATATTTTGTGTGACCCCGTTTCTTTGTTTGCATGTTTTAAAAATGATCATTTTCATCGTTTATTGTTAGATCAATTTACGTGGGCTCAATCAGTATAAATACTTTTTTTTACTGTCAAAATGGGGACTAGGCGGATGTTAATTTCACAAAAATCCTCATTAACTGTACAAGGCAAATACTGGAAAAGTTCCGTTATAGTGCCGAGTGGATATGTCTTTAGTTACGCTTATCTGTGAAGTTCACTTTTTGCAACACAAGAAAGTTTCCATTAAAAGTGTTTGAAACTTTGCGCAGAGTTTCTGTTAAAGATGTAGATATGCATAACAACACATCCGGTGTAAAGTGTATACTGCTGTTCTTATACTACAAAAAGAACTGTGGAGCTGAGTTTTTACGACTTATATATAAATGAGCATTATAAGCATTACATCAGAACTCAGAAGTAGATCAAAGTTTTCAATACTTTATGTATTTTACATCAACTTACTATTAGAGAAGATAAAATAGAAAACAGTGCGAGTTCTTCTTTTTAAACATATATGTTAAACAGTTAATTGCTGCAATCTTGTATTATTATTTAAACGACAAATATTGACAATTGTCGATTCTTTAAATATTATTACAAGGAAAATCCGCTTTGTAACATTATATATCATGTTTAACGAACGTCTACACATTTTCAAACAAAGAAACAATTGAGCAATTCGTGTTGTAGGTTTACTACATAAGCAATTTATTTACAAGAGTTTTAGTTCCTAATGAATAAGCTACTCTTAGCTAAGTTCATCAAAACTCTTATTGATGATGTGGCACTTGACTGAGTTCGATTTTGAGTCTTACGGGTTCAACACTTGTTACGGGAATCATGCAAAACGGGCAGGTTTCTTTGCAATCGTAACTCATGATCTTGACCGTGACCGTGAAAGTGAAATTCGTGAATGGACCATACAGAATCGACTCGATTACGGCACAAGTGAAGGTAAAGATTGTCAGGTTGGTGCCACTCTTCGATTGCATTGGCAACTCTGAGTCTTAATGCGTGGTTTATCTCGATGATTTTAATCTGGCGGATTTCTTTTACGAAAGATCGACTTGTCTGGATTTTTTCAGATCTTCAAATGGCCCGAAAGATGGCCCAACTCGGGCTTGAGGTTTTTAACATCTGTATAAGCCGAGGTATAAGCGTTTAATGATTATGTTTATGACATAAACCAGAACCATTTAAACTCACGGACTTAAAAGTAAATTCTGGGGTCATGTGGTATTGACATTTAAATTCACAAAATCGGAGAACCTTCAAGAATTAGTTGAATAATATCATTTAAATTAATACCCAGTGGGAAGTCGCTACAAAGTACCATTTTGCGAAGGTGGAAAAGGCGTATAGATGGAAGGTAATGGCGTGCAAAAAGGTTTCCCATGCGCGTTGCGTTGAGTTGTGACGAGACTTCATCGATGTTGCAACCAGAGTTAGAAAGCTTAAGGTCGCTTCGCCAACTCTAGTCCCTCACTTTTATCATTAAGGTGCATACACAATAAAATATATTTTTATAATCTTAACAAGAAGTGAATGAGATTCAGAAAGATGTTAATGTGTTTCTGCATATTTATTAAATATTAACTAATATTTATTTCTTATATCGTTAACGATGAAGAGTAGTTTGTGAATTTTCGCACTAGAAAACGCAACAGCTACTTTTATTCTCTATTGCACGCGATGCGGTCTCTTCCAGTCCCTCTTTTTTGTATGATGTATCTATCTCTCTTCAGTAAATGAGCATGTGAGGAAAGAAATTGTTTCCTGTAGAGAACCGGGCCCAAAAGTAACTGGTTCTGAGAAAAGTGTTTCGTGAGAGTATGATGGTATGAGAAGCAAAAAAAAAAAGAGGAAGGATGGGTCCAAAAGGGTGCGCAGAAGGACGAAACGGGCCGCAGGCGATTTGTCAATTTCCGGCGCGCTCAACTGCTCTACGATTTGGCGAAACGCTCAAGTGCAACAGCACATATGCACTCGAACGGATCAATACCAGACAACCTGCGGCCCTTCTGCAGTTCTGCACCCTTACCTCGTTCTATTTGCGCAATAAGTGTCATATCGAATCAGGTTTCAAAATCTTTAATGGATACAGCCTAAAAGATTTTGTATTTCACTTGAAAACTATCATGCGATCTCTTGATTTGTTGTCTCTTTAAAATTTCCCAGATTCTAAAAAGGATTCTAAGAGTGTATACTCTTCTGTAAACATTTCTCTAGGTGTAGGGGCAACAAAGATCTAAATGCACCTCTGCTATAACATGTTGCCGTGAAAGAGGTGATTGCAAAACGTAGTTGCAAAACATGCTGTAAGAGTAGGCCTAGGTTCTGAAGTTAAGCGTTGTGTAGAATACTATAGACATTAAATAAATCATACAGGATGATATAAAAAGTACGAAAATCAATTACATCAAATTAGGATTGGAGTTCTAAGTATTTGCAGACGTCTATTCATTCTTTAGAAACTTTTAAAAACAATTAAAGCAACGTTACATCAGTATCTAATTTTCTTAATAAAAATTAGTTGCCACGCCTTTAATATTCTTTATAAGGAGTGCCTATATTCTCACTAAATGAAGTTATATGGTTTGTAGATTGTATATATTTCTCAGCAACTCCCCAAGTCAGTATAAAGAGAGTATGTCGCATTTGTTTGCTTGTTGTCGCAATTAATCAACTTCTTACCATTTTGTGTCACAAGTTCTCATAAGACCCGAAGAAAACATGGCATTATTCTCGCTTGTTGCAAAATCCTTCAATTTCCAATCTTGCACTCTTACTGCACTCAAATCCCAATAAATGGCTCGCGATCCCTGTCCTACTCCCGCATTATCTATATAGATACACTCAACCGACCGAACTCTCACTTTGCTCTCGTTTTCTTCTATTAGAGTCTCTGTTTTAGTACTTGGCACTACTTCAACTAAAATCTTGACTTATCCTCTATGCACTCATTCTGAAACTTGTTTTGCAAAATGATTTCTGTGCATGCAGATTTCCCTGCTGATTCAAGTGCAGTAAGGTTGATATTAGATGTTACTCAATAGCTTAGAGTATATGTTTGAATCTTTGATTTGTTTAACACAAGAACCAGAGTCTAGTGCAGAATATGAATCAATAGTTGGTATACCTTTCTATCTTACGAGATAGCCCCATAGGACATTTATCCTTGTGACTTTTGCGTTAAATTTACGTTTTTTCATCATGATGAAGATACTATTATAAATAAGTGATTTTGAATAATTATTAGGACTTTCTCCTCCTTTATAGAAGTTACTTATTGTGCAGAAACTCATTACTTGTCTCATCCACTTTACACTTGCAACGTAAGCAAATATTTCGTTATTGCAGCAATGTTTCTTTTTCATTATGGAACCTGTGACCGCGTAGCCAGGGACGAAGGCCTGGTTAGTTTAGGTGCAGGAACGGCAGAAACGACGACATCCTTGCTTGCATTTGCAGAGATACATATACATACATTTATACATGAAGCTGCGAACACACTACTTTAGCATGTATTGCAACGTGTAGCCGCATAATCTAGAAGGAATGCCAGTACTCCGAATGTAACTCGTGTCGAGTAACTCTGTTTTCAAGCTATACCGGGTGTCTTAACGGGGAATTGGGAACTACGGTGTTCTATTGGCAGCCATAAAGATTGCCTCAATCTTGTCAGGAAGCAGACCCAGAGTAGGTCTTTTTACCGTTTTATCAAATACATCCCTTTCACTCCTAATTCATTGATTGGAACATTAATTACTGTATCTATCCTAGAACTCGTAAATTAGCCTTTTGTGTATAAGATATATTAATGTTTGCGAGTAATTATAAAGTGACCATTGATCGCTATAAGTTGATAAATTTGACTAGTATTCTTATTAAAGTTGATGCGAAAGCGAGATTAGTTCACACAAGGGAGCAGTTTACAAAGGCTGCTTTCTAAATCGCAATATACTCCAATACCGTGAGTTGTTGTGTTTTATAGACAATTACGAGCACATATGAGGTTGCGCCCGGGTGTATGTGTCTAGGTGAATTTCGCCGCAGAATAGCCGATTGAACAAAGAGAACCGGCTTGCCCGGCCTTCTCTCCGGGCTGAAACCTCCGATCCAATTAACCCCGTATTTCGTCTCGCTCAACCTGAGGGCAAAGTTGCCAGATGCCAAACTTTCCTGAGCCCTTATTTTCACGACACTGCAAAATGTCAATGTCTTCTTCTACAGTTCGGAATATATTTCCATCAACTGATATATTGTACATTATTGATCAAAAAGATTATTTATCACTACATCATTCAATCACAAATTGGTGCTATTCACTCCACATGAAACCTTATGAAAGTTAGTTTGATTTGGTACATTTTGTGTATGTATAGAAACCTTGCAAGTAATCGGACTCCTGTAATAGATATTATGTGGGCACCGAGTTACTCATGAAATAATTGTGCACATTAGGCTTCCATGAATATTGCAATATCAACTTCTGTTCTGCCTCATAGTTCAGGTGCTGATCGACTTTAAGTATGGCATAACAATTTCTGATTGTCGACCAACTTTGTTTTTTGCTTACATTTCTTTGTATGAAAAATGAAGGAAATTGCAGAGGAAGCTAACTTGATGTTTCACAACACTTTCCAAACCTCATTCGTCAGTGTTGTATTTTTTATTTATTGATATAGACTGTGTACAAGTTTTTTTTTTATTTTGGTTAATTTGTCGAAGGAATTGAAATGGAATAGGGAATGGACTGATTAGTGACTGCGGTAGTCTAATTACATTGTCTTAAGTTACATTTAATCCCATTGTCGCACGACAGTATGATCATATGATCGGCTTAAAGGAATCTTTGCCTGTATGTATTGTAATTAGTACATAGTTATTTAGTAAATATAAACCTATTACTGCGTGCAGGTTTAGGCAAAAATAATGAAGCTAGCACTGTATCGATCCACTTACTTTAGTGATAATTCATGAAATATTTAAACTATTTTTATCACTCTGTATGTATATCCTCAATTGACTTCTTCTTCGGGTTATTACAGTTTAAAGTTATTTTCCCTAGTTTGACATCCAGGCATTAATTTCCGAGCTACACCACGTCATTTCCCGTTTATCAAGCGTCGTTAATGATCAATTAACAAGTTCAGCTAATCGATGAGCTCACATCGACCTGTAACCTATTGCTTTTAACTGATGATCTTTGGCACTAAAATTATATAAAAAAATCTAACAGATGTCAACCTTAGATAAAATTACCACACATTATTATTAGATACACAATTTTATTATTCAACTATTTATCATTGCAATGTTACTTTTTAAATTCGATTTATATGTACTTCTGAAATTAATCGATTACTTATTATTTTTGTTGCAGGTAAGAGATACTTTCTGGTTATTAAAAATTAGAGTAACTGTGAAATTGAATTTTGAAGCCGCCAGCCGTTGAGGTCATCGAACAGCTGTTTATCGTAAGTCATTTAAAAGAAGTATGATGACTTCAGTGGTATTTTGCATAACACTAGTTGACATACACATTTGCATATATAATGGCGAGCACGTGAAGATCGCGATGGTCGTGCGAATCTTTATGTCAGTGGTGTACAGTAGCATGATATAAGGCACTTTCGCTTTTGCACAGCTCAGCTATAATTTGTGTGAGAAAATAAAATTCTCAGTATATTACAATTAAAAGGCAGTTTGCGCTTCCATTATTCTGAAAAGCTTAGGTAAACGTAAACACAAAACATTAACAATCTGTTTAGAAGGGAATGAATTCTGCCTCTTATTTCAATTATTCATATCTTCATATCTAAGCATGTTCGAAATAGAATTATATACTTGGCGAAATTTCCGTACGATAGTCGCATACCGAAAATTCTTTCCGAGTGAGCAAAGAAGTAACTGGATTCTGTTAGTGTTCGGAACGAGTTTCGTTTATCTGTGATGCTGCGGGAGTCGATGAAGACTGAGAAGGTTAGAAGAGGTTAGGATGCTATTTATCCCCTGCTCTGACTGGAGTCGATTTGCTCGATTTCGCCGAGCAGAATTTGCGGAATGTCCGAGGCTTGAAACCCGTTCGTCCGGTTTTTTAATTGCAAAAAGGATTCGGCAACGACGGACGAACGGACCACGGCGGTCAGTCCTAAACATTTTGGACGTAGCCTCTCAGAGGACCATAGAAAAGCATTCAAGGATGCGTTTCTTTGTCAATTATGATTATTATTAGTTTCATAATTGTTGTGCTGGGAGATATCTCGTTTTGTTTAACAAAAGTCAAGTCTTGAACAAGATTTTTTAAAACAAGCTATAAGGTTCGCTATAAGGTTTAAATCCGGGATTCGACGGATTCCTTTTAATGGGTTTAATTTAAGAATTTAGAATTTTAATGGGTTCGAATGTCAGTCATTCAACAAAGGAACTTGTTAGGGAAAGGAGCTACAAGTACATAGTCGTGTAATTACAATGTCCAGTTAGTCACTCTGAGCTAATAAGTATTTTTACAAGGGAAGAGAAAAAGAATCAAGTTAGAACGGGTCCAGAGGAAAATGTAATTAATTTTAGCGAGTCGCAGTCAGTCCAAATGCAAGCTCCAAACGACACTCTCGGCTAATTATGATTTAATGATTCCGTCACGCTTCGGCCCTCTTTCGCTCAGTTCCTCGACGAGCATAAAAACTGACCTCTGCATGGATTCATATTTTGCTTCTGTCCCACTAACCCTTTATCGTTTAGTAAGATATATATATATATAATATTAAAAATTATGAAAAATGGGGAAAATGCTCAAGTTTTGAAAATTATCAGACAGTGTAATTCTCTGCTGCGGAAAAGTGTTTGAAAATATTAGCCTATTACATACACTGATTGTCAACTTTCATGATAACCTAATGGAGGTTTATGAACTCTGCAGGAACCACTCCTGGATCCAACAACTGTCGGTCCATCGTCTACCTCTCTTACGCTTCTAAAACTGGTTTCTTCTTCGAGTCCGCCTCCTTTCTTCCTTTAATGCATTGCACACCTTTTCAACAAATCTTCTCTTTTTCTTCTTTGCCCCTTTTTGACACTTACGACATGCTACCAAAGTAGATTTTAAATACCCTCGATATTTGAAAACCTATCCAAACATTCCAAATAGTCACATCAATGTAGGTTAAACCTTTGTTCGAGTTAAAACTCAAAACTTTCGTGCTCAATGAAATAAAATACTTGAAATAAAAGCATTTCATTACAATCATAATCAGAATCTCCACACGACAATGGTTGGTAACAACAGCCGGATGACGATTAATTGTTGAAAAATAAATTAACTTGATTGCAATTTATACCTATGTCACTCACATTTTTATTATTATCACATTATCTATACTTTCTTGTCTATTCGCCGTTTTGGAAATTATACTAAATTATTCCCTGATTGTCTATTATAATAAAATTGAATGAACTGAAGTTTTAGTGAAATATAGTTGGATGTCTTTTCCACCAAATGATAGGTCTGGTAGTCTGTGGAGTTGGAACTCGGGACTGACTCTTAGACATTGCTCCCGAGGTCTCGAGTGTGGGTGTGTGGAGAATAGGGTAGACTGTAGATATAGAAGTAGAGTTAGAGTTGGGTTCTCTAAAGTTTAGAGGACGTGGAACGTAAAATTGACGTTTTCAGGTCGGCTAGTAGACACGGCAGAGCTGGAGTTGCCAGCCCTTCATTCTTTATTGTAGATTTTTTGCTCGGTTCTCCCCTTCTCTCGTTCTCTTCATTGCTTGTCCTTTTCTTTCTCATTTTTGCACTCTTTCTCCAACCCTCCAACCAATCGGTTCCCACCGCTACCTAGGTCGATTTTTTCCTAGTGTAGTGTTCTCTCTTTGCTCTGCGCTTTCGCGAACAAGATTTTTTCCGGGGTTCCTCTCCTCCATCGTCACTAATTCCTAATCTCGATACGCCCTATTTTAATCACGTGTTTCTGCCTCTTTCAAATTCTTTTTCATCCATTAGATTTTGCTAGACAAGCTGATCAAATTTCTGTAGATATCTTTTCTGAGGGTAGTTGCAGTTTTGTATTTGATTTATTCGTGGTATCATCGGTATCGGACGAAATCGGTTAATATTCATGAATCTCTGCAGATTTTAATTTATTAATTTATTCGAATTTCGCGCTACGTGATATGCATGCAGTTGAGCCTTGTTGACATCAATGCTTTTTTTTATAACCATAATTCAGCTTCTGAGGAAGCCAAGGTTCCAGCTTTCTTTTCTAAATTTTTTTTTCAATCTCATTTTCCAAACCTATTGTTCAAGATCCTTTTCCAATCTCCCATTCTACCAACATCGAATCATTGTGGGGGAAAAATCAGATGAGGCCACGGTAGAACCTACAGACAGTATCTACCGTCTTCGATCAGAAAAACAAGAGGATAAATGCACACAATTTCGAGTTTGGAAATTGCTCCAGCAAACCCGTGCCACGCACCTGTCAAGGATATATAGTTAATTTTCATGAGTCCTTTTCCTCCTGCTGATCCTCCTTCTCTTTCAAATGTGTTGTCTTCTTTTCCCTTTGGCGTTTCTTAAAATTCGAAGGAGAAGATCGGAAGATCCTTGCAAAACTTGGTAATTCTGCCTGGAAGGTCTACAGTCTCGTTTTGAATATGGGCATTACTTACCCATTAGCCTCGTGGATAGCGTGTGGACTGTAGACTGCTACCATGCAATTCTATATCCCTAAAACATCCCTTTGACCTTCCCAATGTCGAAAAATACTTATATTTATAGGCTTCATCGCATTGGACATTTTCAATGAACATAGTGTTTATCTTGATCAAATGTTATTGTTTTTGCTTCTTGCACCCTCTCTGTTGTCATTGACTGAACAGGTTCAATTCACTTCTCTGCCTGTCGAAGAAAAAAGTTCCCTCGCCCTGGAAAATGTCCTTCTCACTGCCCATCGACTGCCCTATGGATACAACTGATCGATATGGACCAAACCAAACCATGCGACTCGACGCATGTACAGGTCGTATCAAAACTATTTGCGCGAGGAAACAACGTTGCATAGGAAAAAATTTGTTTACAGAATTTCTTCATATCCTCAAATTTAAAAACACTTTTTTTTATAAATAATTAATTCCCCTTTCTTTTTGCTCTTTTGATTGCGATGAATGTTTTCTTCAATCAAAAACATGAATTATAGAAGATGCACAAGTTTTAAACCTAACGCCCAACAGAGACCCCTACTTAAGCTTTAAGCCCTGAAAATGGATGCCTTCCAGGTTGATCCGGGTCTCAATATTCCCTAAGTGGCCTTCAATTAGGCACCAGTAAAAATAATTAATACCGTAGCTAAGAAAGACCCGAAAGCCATTTTTGTTTTTAGACTAGAATGTTACCTGATCCTGAAAATCCTAGAGAAATTAACAATCAATTTTAGTTCAGTATTCAGGGATGGTCCAACTGTCCAAGTTGAATTACAATAATTAAGCCGGATATTGAAATCAAATTTACTTTTCCGTGAAAAACGGAAGGATTGAATTTTTCTCTCTTCATTTTACAGACCTACTTTTTCGCCCTCTCGACTATTCAGTCGATTCACAGGAAATGAGCATTCTCTTTGCTCTTTCTGAATAGTCTATCTTTTTCTTTTGCTTTTTCATTTTTTTACTACAAGTCCTCTTTGTTTTACTTGCAAGCTCTGAAGCAGTAGACTTCCGGTATTCAAAGACCTCAGAAAAGACGTGGTCCGTATCTCATAATTTAGGTCAGGTGACTACGTGATGTAAATATAGAAGAATATTGAATAAAATCAACAGCTGATAAAAAATGAGATACTAAAGTTGACACTCCATTAATGTTCGCATACAAATTTCTGTCTATGTATAGTGTTTTTTATGATCTTAGGGAAACCTCTGGTAAACCACTCTCAAAAGTTCCTTGATCTAATGGTATTGCTTACGAAACCAAAGTAAATAGCCCGTGTAGGCAAATTAAATTTGCTTTTTCCGATCCTTCTTAGTGTTGGGAATGACTCTTCCCTCTTTCTTGTGCGCCCCAGCGCCAAATTTAGACAAACCTAATCGAGTATGCAGAGATATTCGGTTAGAAGGCCTGATATCGTGATACCCATCGATCTCAAGTTGGATACTTGGTGAATTAAGTGGGTCTTGATTCGATTCTAGAATTCGCGAGTGATTTCTTCCGCAGACAAGACCTTATAAGCTTATTAGATATTCCGCAGAAGAAAGACGAGACTCCTAAAAACTGTAAAGAAGGGCTTTTTCAAATAAGTCATGCTTTTTTGTTCTGAATATTTCCTCTATTAGTTTATAGTTTCAACGCATAAAAGAAATGAAGAAAATAATATTCACATTAAAAAATGACTGAAGTCTCCATTATGATCACATTATATTAACCCGTGTTACATTAATTATGTCATTTTGACACCTACACAGCACTCGGCCAAATGATCGTTGAAGATAAAAGCAGTAAAATTACTCGAAGGTAAAATAACTGCAAGTTAAAAAGGAGAGGACGCATTGATCCAAGAACACCTGATTCTTGCACCTTGCGAACTGGTATATTCCCCTCTCTTTCTCTCAACTTTTTCAGTCTTTTTCGGACGTCCTCTTTCTTTCACACAACTCTGTTTATATTTTTTGTTCCCGTTTTCACTGCGCAGGCACGTGACTTGTTTGAATCGTTGCTTATACGAAAAACATATACGATGTCCCGGCGCGTTCCATCCACAGAAGAAAAAAAAACACGAAATTCACTGTCAGAACATTAAATACGTTGCGATATCATTTTAAATATTGAGATACAAGTTTGAACATCTCATTTTCAACTTCATAAATGCTCAATTTAATTTGTTAATGACAGCTGCGAACCTAAGTAATTAAATTTCAGTTTAGCAGTTTCACTTTTCGAAATCAAATTTATTATAGTTTTGTTGCTTTGAAATGAATATATCGACTTATCTCACGAAAAATGCAAATTACCCCGAAGATAGCTTGAGCAACTGGTAAACAAGGCGTGTCGTTTTATCATAGTCCTGACGAAGGCACATCAACCTTTCATGACGGCATCATCGATTCCTGTTGACAGATTGGTCAGTCCGCAATTTAATATCGGCACCCCATTATTATCCGATAATTTCACTCTCTTCCTCACATCTCTGCAGCTTACAATCTAGAACTATGAGGAAATGTTTTCCAAAAGTTTGGAATCTAACAACACATCTTGTATATAAAGCAAGTTCTATAGCTTCTGATAACAATCTACTGAAAAGAATATATTGCGAATAAAAGGAAAGGGTTCTTATCCGCGGTACCCAGAAAACCCAGAGGGTTCATACTCTCCTCACATCATTAGCCAGGTTGCCCATCCACATTGGTTGGCTAGTCCCGTCGGATTTAAGGGGTCAGATGCATGAGTCATGCGACGCATGCAGGGAGACGTGTGCCCCTTTTGTGATGCTACATGCATGTGGCTTATGCATAGTTTTCTCCACAGCATTCACTCATATCAGAGCTGCCACGCTTCACCATTCAAAAAAAGATGACAAATAAACAGAGGGCGACCCTCCAAGTAAGCAGAATCCGATCAAATGGTGTAATAGTCTATGTATCTTTATAATAATTTATTGGAATCACAATTTTTATATTCGATGCTGCAGAAATTAAATGCAAAAACTCCAAAAATCTATCAAAATTGTGTACTTGTAAAGAAATATTGAGTGAACTGGTTACATATCTTGTTCACTTGGTTCGATGATCGTTCGAAATCATCCATCCCCTCTTTTATCTCCTGTGAATGTTTCCCCTTGCCTTTCTTTAAGGGCGCACATGAATGCACATGTGCATCACATACGAGAGTTGTGAGTCGCTTCACGCTCATATAACAATGCATACGTACGTACGTACGCAATGTATTTGTGTGCTGAGACTAGAACGAAGTATGTGTTCCCTCTTTCATATACCCCGTGTATCTCATGCATAGCCAATCAGCAGTCATTAAATTAGCGACTCCCCGTTGCGACATCATTTCCCCGTCTTTACCTCTTCGTCCCCCGAATCGCCATCCATCTCACTGGCAAACTTCTCTTGCACTGCGAAACAAGTACTGATAATCCCTTTCTGATACTTCTGCATTTGCAACACTTTCTGTAAAACTTGATGATCATAAGTTAATACTGCATCAAGTAAATGTAAAAATAAATTATCTATAATCATGTCAAATCACTGATGCACATTTTTCTCTAAAGAAACTTTTACTTGAACCTCTCTACTTTGTGAGGCATCACTCATTTCTGTGACTTTTCAATTTCTGGAGTGATGAGACTTTTGCTTGATTGTTAACAAGTGAAGAGTGAAGAAAAATCAAAGCCAGGATGATGTTCAGGACTAAATGAAAAAATGACGTGCATCTGATCCTTTCGCCTCGCTTCATCAAGCAGAGATCAGCTCGTAGCAGATTCGAACATAATCCAGGTTCGCATTTGCATATTTTAGCTGCCTCCGCATCGGCGCCGTGAGTTCAGAGGGTTGTTGCCCGCTGGGGAAGTACGAGATCGATGAAATGGCTATGAGTAGTATAAGAGCGTTTCCGTTTTATTGCGCTCCACACATGATGATTCCCATACTGCTTTTTGCAATGGAAATGTAAAAAAAATCATGAAAGTATAAATGATGCATCATGATAGGAGTTTGAATTATCTATAACTTCTTGGACTTCATTTCTGATCAAACTTTACACCACTTTATACGTAAACCAAGAATATTTCATGTTTGCGACTATTTTTGAAGCATATGAACATCTAAATTTAGATGTAAGACTCGAAAATTTTATCATTTTATTGTTAGTAAATCTGCGAAATGATTGGTACTGTAAAATATATTAATTATAGGCGCTTAGAATTCTGAACGAAGAGAAAGACAATGGACCAATTCATCGTTCATTTTAGAAAATTATAACCTGATATATATATATATATTAAATTTCGAGGCTTCATTGTTTCGAGAAGTAGTATGCCATGATAATTATAAACCTCAAATGATTATTAAGTAATCATTGATTTCAACAAAACGTGATTCGAGTACTTGCGTAGGAATAATTTATTTGTGAAACAATTGAATTTATTTTCGAATCCTATTTTACTTGCACTGAACGAATTACGTAACTCTAGAATATAATTCGAAGTTTCAAAAAAGTTATAGCATTAAGAATATTATTTTAATTCTGAAGGTGTTATATAATCCCTCCTCAACATTACAATTCATCGGACGCTTTTAAGTGACACGCGTATGGTTTTTTTATCTTTCCTCGCCATGTGTGATCAACCAGGGCTGGTTTTGTAAGGGCAGGCCACGTGCGGCCCCTGAGCAGGGGGGTCCAGCTTCCACAGGCACCCCAACGAAGTTCTGTTCAGTACAGCCGCACCAATTATTTTCTAGATATTACTTCATTGAGTTCAAGGTTAAAACTTTATCAGGTTTTTATTTTGTTTTCCGATCTTAGAGTGCATTAATATAAATAAATGGTTGTCGAATTACAAATTTTAGCATCGATTTATGTACCTCAATCGAATAGTTCTAATTCAATTTCGAGAAACGATGAACTGCTGAAAGCTTGGCTTAATCATGGGATGCCATGGCAACTAATCTCAAATCAGGTTCACCCTCCTTTTTATACCTTTCTCGAGCTTCCTTTTATCAGGAATTATTCTGACGTTCGAAAATCGGATTCTTTCTGAGTGACTCCCTGTTAGGGAGTTGGATTGGTTACAGACTTTCATACACAGGAACGAAAGTAAGTGTAATGTCCGCCGGCTCGAAACAAAGGTCTTTGATCTTGGCAAGATTGCATTACCACGCCGAGAAAACAAAATTGCTCGCCGCTTCGATGAATGGGACTCGAGCCAACTTTGTTCTTATTTCGGCTATTGCTGTAACTTCTTTAAGGGATCAACAGAAAGATGCTTATAATGTCGCAGCTGTACGACGATATAAATCACACAATACGTATATATATCCCATATACTATAGATAACTCCTCCTGCACTACGACCTATGACTATCATATCATATACAACTATGCGATAAGATCAGTACTCTGCAGAGAGAACATTTAACGATTCCCGAGGTCGTTCCAGTTCACAAATATCAATGTTTCAGGTCAATTACGCGTTTTTGATAAGAATTGAGAAACTTATTTTGATATTTAGAAGCATAAGCGCTTGTGGAATAGTGAAAGTAACATATTGCCAATACTAAATTGTTCTCATCGCCGAATTGTTCTTGGTTGCAAGTACTGTGTCTTTTACACTGGGATTCAAAGTCCAGAGGGACAACATCCTCGCGACTTGACTGCAAAAATGGTTCAACTGTTATGTAGCTGGGAAAGGAAGCAGAGCCGATAAAGCCTGTTTGAGAAAAGAGAGAAGAGAAGAGTAGATCGGAGAAAAAGATATGTGAGGGCAACCTTGCCGCCTAGGACCGTAGGTGTACGATGTTCAGTCCTGGGGACGACAAAGAAAAGAGGACTAAACGGGCGAAAGAAACGAAGACTCGTCTTTGAATTTAACCGTTCTGGAAGAATTCCATGAGAAGCTTTTAATCGAAACTCGTTCACGGAAAATTGTACACGGTGCATTCTTCCACGACTTAACAAAAGTAGGAGAGAGATAGATTGGGAATGAGAATGGGCCTTAAGTAACTTAAGCTATATGTCACATACCATGAAGAATATTTAATCCTGTCAAACGTTGTATTCAAGAAACCCATATAGGATTCTACGTAAGAACTAAGAATCCTTATAGGATCCTATACCTATATCAATATCAGATCAACATATGTTCTATAGGGGAAAGTGTAGATTGTTCAGTAGTTTCGTCAAAAAAATATTCTTGAGTATGTATTGAGATAGATTTGAAGGAAGGGAAAATATCACTTAATTTTATTCCACTTAAAATTAATCTCGATGTTTGACTTGAACAAAGAAGCGGCGTGCAGTCTAGCCGCTGACAATTGCGTGGACTTACATAGTGTAAGATATTGACAGTCAATTAGGAAGTTAGCTAATAGTTAAGATTCAAGACTTCAAGAGACTGACGTAGATTAGTGAGTCAATGAGTCAGTGAGAGCATTCACTGTTCTGAATTGAATGTTCTCAGTCTCTTAGTTCTTCTCTGGACTCAGCGTCTGTTTTGGACTTCCTGTTTGTTTAAACTTATAATTATAAATGTTCCATTCTGATTTATACAACTGCTATAAGACGTATTTTAACTCAAATCCATGAAAACTAATTCATATGATATACAAAGTACATAATAATAAAATATTCGCTGCTCGATTCGCTATTTGAATTGCAGTTGCACATTTTGTATAATCTTTAAACGATCGTATTTTTTCTTTAATTATATATTATGAGATTATCTTTTGCTAATGACGTTTATTTCTGGAGAATTACTTTTTCTCTTTGCAATGCAGCTGCTTCAAAGATCGTCAACTATCGATCGATTAATTCTAGCGAATCCTCGTAATATCAAGGACAGGTTCTTCCGGACCATTACTTTCCTTTATTGTCAGTTGAACAGCTGTCGGCTTGCGCAAACGATCGAAAGACAAGGCATGTTAATAATACACTGAACAACTAAGAAGTATCTTTTCGATGAGTCTTATCATTTTTAGTAGCGATTAATCCAAATCAGGAAACGAGAACCCTCATGAAAGTGGTAATTCTCAATCATCTTTAACTTAAAACGAAATTTTTAGGAATTTATCTTCCACGGAGGATTTTATAATGTTTAAGTTTATAAGTAAGGTTCACAACTCGTGATTCATAAGTTAAAATGTCAACTGATATACTCTTCTAACCTTTTATACTCCTGGCATTATAATTACTACAAAGTTCTTGGTATGGATTTATCTCTTGTTCTAAAGATTGATGTAGGCCGACTCCATTCTATAAGTGTGGAAACTATTTAATAATAGTTGCCACATAGCTGTGCTAGTTATTGTCACATAATAATTATAGTTGTATTTTAATATTCCTTAATCTTAATTTTTCGTATGCCTTTGGACGGTCCATAATTTTTACACTGAAAAAAATGTCTGGTACGGACAACAAAAATTGTTTGATTGTGCCAACCAAACCTTGGTTCTTTCAACAAAACTTTTGATGAACCAATCTTGGTTCTTTGGTTGGTTCAACAAAAGTTTTGTTGAAAGAACCAAGGTTTGGTTGGCACAATCAAACAATTTTTCTTGTTTCTATAGCAACCAAAAGTTTTGTTGTCCGTACCAGACATTTTTCTCAGTGTATGCCACAAAAAACTGGCCTAATTTTTCTCGGTTTGAATAATATTGGACGATCGGGAGTTAGTATTAAGAGCAGTAAATAGCTTGAACAACTCGTTAGTTTACTCTCTTTGAAGCTGACGAGATACAAGTATAGTGCAGGTTAGATATATATAATACATATATACATATATATGTATGGTGCAATCACGGTTACGGAGGAGGGTCGGTGTCGGTTATTGCGACGGGGCTACGTTTTATGGGGTGTAACGACTGGAGAAGCAAGCGAGGGCAAGGGTGCTCTTGGCCTGGGGTTTCTCGCAGATCTTATCTTAACCGACAGCTTCCTGCCGATGCGTCGTGTCAGGTCATTCGCGCGCACGCACGCATGCATAGTGCATACCCATAATAAGGAATTAAATGGTAAGAAGGCAGAGGGTGTGAGAGGATTAGAGAAAGGGACAAATAGACTCGGTTCCTCTTGTGTTAATTACTTTTTCAGGATGTGCTCTACTGTGCAGTTGCGCTCGCTTTTAAATAACTCTCTGATTTGTACTTGTTCTGATTTTTACAATTTTATAATTTTACGGACACGCTATTTAGTTAGTGAAGTTGAATTCACGTAAAATCTCATGAAATCCTGCAAATTTAACTCCTCGAAATCGAGTGAAATCTTTGGAAGTTTGTAGAAATGATTGAAATTCCTCGAATTTTGATTAAGTCACTTGAACTCAGAAGAAATTCAATAAAATCGATTAAAATCCTTGAAAATCTTTGAAATGTTGAAAGATTATGAGCTCTGTGAGCTATGTGATTCGGAAAAGTTTATTTTTATATACAGAAGCTATAAAGTCAGGGTGGTCTTTTATTCTATCGCGAAATTGAGAATCTGAACTGCAACATTGTTGTAAATACAGGATCAATCGGTTCAGCGATCCATGACAGTCCAGTCAGACGTGAAACAGTGTGCTAAGGGTATAAAGTATCAAAAATGAAAAACATAAACTTAGCAATTTCGTCCAAGATCGATTTCGTGAAATTTCATTCAAGTTCTGGGTAGTGAAGTGAGAATTTGTTTTAAAATATCAATAATATAATTGCCCCAGATATATTTATTTATAGCTTGTTATTGATTTATAGTGCAGTATAGAGCAGCGTTTTCCAAACTGTGCAGGTTTGCGGTACCTCAGTGATTTTTGAGTTTCTTTTTTTTAATTAAAGGGTTTAATTAAACCTTTTTTTAAAAAGGTTGACGACCTCTACTATAGAGTATATATGTATAAAGAATTTCCTGCAATGATTACCATTTAAACTGCGCCTAACGGTTGAAAGGACATCCGGTTGAGGAATGAGGATCTAACTTGGTAACAGAGCGGTAGATATTTTCGTACATATATATTCAGTGCTACTCTTACAGATTATACTCTAATAGTATCTTTGGAACTCCTTAAAATATGTAAACGAAAAAGTCTATTTCAAACTATGATATAATCAAAGCTTTACCGGATTTATCGTAAAGTTTACTTGGTCCTTCCATATTCTATTTTGAAGAAGGTCTGATTGTTATCTCTCAATGGAATTTTTATACAATCTTTCAATGAAATCTAGTATAGACCAAAATTCCAAGTATCACGAGGATTATCTTATTTTTATACAATGTCTCACGGTTTTTGGATAAATTGTGCATGAAATTCAATCGGTGTTAAGTTAGAAGGATCCGGTTGCTCAAAAAAGTAATAGAACGAATATGAAAAAAATACGAGACAAAAGTAAATAAACGCTCTTTTCTAACGTGGTTAGTTTTCGCGCCTTATTTTTCAGTCTTCTAGATTTTCCTGCTCTTTTCTACCCCTATCCTCTTTTCTTTTCTCCCTTTCTCCATGTTCTATATCCAGGTCATACACATAGATTGTAGATGTAGAGCGAAATTCTGAAAGGAAAGCGATGAAGAGAGACAGAGAGAAGAGTCAAACCAAAGGGGTGAAGAAGAGAAACCGGGTGGTGAAGGGGGTGAAAATTGGGAGAAGGAGGAATGCGTGTAAAACGAAAGGCGAGAGAGGGTTTCTAGACGTATCGACCGTACTATACCGGGGGTGGTATTGTGGGGTCGTCGACTAGCAAAGGGACGCCAGGGCGGCACATGGCGGTGATAAGGGGAACTAGTGGTTGCTGACTGGGAAAGTTGAGAGGGGGTTAGTTGGTTGTTCACCGAAGTAGGGCTTCAGGGGAAATATGAAGGGTCGGAAGGGAAGCAACTATACATACAAACTACGCGCACTACTTTATCATGCATGAGGGTGCGGAAGTGAGATACGTATGATATGGACGAGCTAGATGCCACGAGGGCACTTCCGCACTCCCCCCCAACCCCCACCCCCTTTAATCTTGCTTCGTGAGTTCATGCCACCTTCAGCAGGTTTAATACGCGCATCAACGCACCCTTTTCAAGACCCATATAGATAAACCATTGTAGGGATGAAAAATGTGAAGGTTTGCGATTCTATTGAGAATATCTACCGCATTCTTGATTGTGTGGATAATAATATGTTCAGTGGTCTAAAATGATCAGTTTTCATGCTTCCAGTCAACTCGGAATTAGAATTAGCTTTGCTCAACAAAGTTTGTAAAAGTTAATTTCGTGTATTTGTTTTTCTGTTTTGTTAGAATTACCAAACATTAATCTAAATAGAGAAGAGGTTTGTTTCCATTTCGCGCGCGACGAAACTGACGTCTAAAAGCGATGTATCAAAGCATGGCGAGTGTTTAAAAAGTCACTAAAGAGTTGAGATGAAGAATTTTCATCCGGCAATGCGAAATAGTCAAGCGCAATAACACAGATGGCTAGCTTTGTGCAAGTTTGTTTGTTTACTTTTCTGAACAGTCATGTAGATTTGTGGCTCAGACGACGGACAGGTACTAATCCGACACGTCTGATTATTTTTATCAACTACTTCTGTTTTTTTTCGTTTTGTTTAAAAGGCTCAAAGCTTTTCACAACAAAGCTCGTTGTAAAAAGAACAGTGTTTTGAATAGAATTGTGATTCTTTATGCAGAATTGCAGTGAAATACAATTAAATAAGTGTAACAGGTGGTTTCGGTAATTACATATAAGGAATGAAGGTAACTTGACGATAAGGATTAAGTAATCTGAATGAGAAAAAAATTAGTTACAAATGTACCACGCCAAGAAATTTAATTTAAACATATGTATTTCAATTCGTTGATTTTTTTTACTGGAACTTAAGATCGAAATTCACTCTATGGTTTCTGCAGAAAATTCTATACATGTATATTTGAATTGCATAAGCGGAAACAATTCAAAAGAGAATAGGTCTTACGAGTCTATCCGAACAAATCCAGACTGTACTGTCGTTGAAGGCACTCTCTTTGAACTTTTATGAGTTCCAGTTCAGAGTCTTGTCTCATGGTTCTCTCAAGTCTGAATAGTGTCAGAGAACCACGCCCTCTCGCGTGGGGTGCGCACTTCCGGCGTGGGAAATACAGCGCAAGGGCGCGCAGGAAGTATAAAACCTTCCACTCCAAACATCTTAATTCTAGATCGTCTAGAGTCAATTCTTTGACAATTAAAAAAAATGAATCCTTGTTTTAAAATCAGATTGGGTCGAATTCAGTCAGATTGACATCCTTGTTTCGATCTCGAACTAGATCAGATTCATTCGAATGCCAATATCATTTCTGGTCCATCTTTAGATTCAATAAGAATGAAACTGGTTCAAATAGAAATTCTGAAATGAAATGGATTCAAATGGATAGAATTTTTCTGTCCGAAACTTTCACCAGAGAGCACATTGACTTTCGGCAGCAGCAGGCGAGGACGAGACCGTTAGGAGTCATTTCAAGTCACGACGAGGTTTATTTTAGGCATTTCCGATCGGAAGACTCATCCTCTGACTGGCAATCATGTTACGTGCCTATGAGCTTCCCACACCAAGTGTAGGGTGTGGATATAGGCGCTGTCTGCAAATTCGTGCGTGCGTACAAACGCACATTACTTGCGGATTGTGCGCGGTAAAAAGAAGAGGAATAATAACCAAGTCGAGGCGGATGTATGCGGTCAAACATTTGTCGAACAGTGTGGCAAACTGTGGCAGCCTCGAGTCTAAAAGATCAGGCTGTCTTGCAGGTGCTCCATTGTCGAATCGCGACATGTGAGAGATGGCGTAATGGTGGATTCCATGTCACTGACAAGATATACAAAAGTACCAAACGAGAAAAAGATTGCGATAAAATAAGCACTTTGTAAAAGCCTGCGTGGCTGGTTATTGCAGCAGGTGATTACATTGACCGCTAATTCAAATTCGACCGGCCTAATGATTTTGGTTATTAGCTACTTTTATACCTGCTGCTCAGTCAGTATAAGGACAGGGAGACTTTAAGTGCTCCATTTTCAAAAATGCGGGAACTAATCGTATAACTCAAACTTCCTAATGAAGAAAAATATGTAGAGGGCTGAAAATGAACCATTAAAGATAAGAATAGACGTAAACAACAAATTAGAGTTCAATATCATGGCTTTGAATTATCATAAATTCTCACTCTCCGGCATGTAACACCTCGATAAGTCAGCTGGCATTTGCATATTTATCGCCAGTCGAAATAAATAGTGTTTCGACTCTTTTTTGACCCTTGTCACATTGAGAAAGTACACTTTACTGGGGGTTTCGGTTATTATTAATAATTATTCAAAATTTCTTCTTTCACATATATTTTAAAGAAATTTGTTTTGATTCGTTCGGCGATAAATAAATATTTATCGAATATCGGAAGTAATGTTCTTAAAACTCTTATTTTAACTGTTGCATCACAAACATATATCCTTCCGACGCTGGGAATTCAATGCTATCTGTTTGCGTAATTGAATGAATTGGTTGTCATGACCTTCGGTGGTATATGTTAAGCGACAAAGTATTGCTGTAGTAAAAGTTTCACAAGTTTAAGTTTAAGCTGTTTTAATGGAAACTTCAATGGAACTGATAATTCATCATTTTTCAAAAGTATTTTGTGGCCTGAAAATCAGGTCACGCAATGTCTAAATGTCCACAAGCATTGTTTTAAGTTTCAAACTCAAACACTGATATGCATGCATATCGCACGCGATGCGTTTTGCGAAATTGATTGGACTGCCATGTAGCATGAGCGTCTTTTATCAGACAGAATACTGCTTTTTACAGCTCACTCTGCTGAAGATTGCTGCACCTGATAAGAATAAACCTTATTTCTCATCTAATCTAATCGTAAACCTCAGGGCTAGTAACAAGTTACTTTTTAGCATTTTTGAAGCAATTTCTATCTCGTAGAAAAAAATTTAATTTGCTCTTTATTGCAAAATAATTGCTCTTTATCTCCTATAATTTCTTTAACATATTTTTATACGTAAATTCCAGAATAAATTTCTTGAACAGTTTTGTATGACTTGTTCCTTTATAAATCCTGAATCACGACATCGTTATTCTTTCCTGTTTAACACTGATTTGGCATCAGAAAAAAAACGTTAGAGTTGTAAGTTGTATAATAAAGAACACGTGCGGTTTACGTACATATGTACACTGAAACACGGTCTCCGTGTCATTAGGTACAAGGCTAGTGAGTGCAGGCGCTGCACAAAGCATTGATGATTCTTACGTGTAAACCTCTCAGGGATGTACATATTATATACTTCCTAGTTATACATATTATAGACTGATTTCGCTTCTATAATCTAGACAAATACTTTTTTGAGAAATTTGGTTAAAATTATTCTTGTGCATGTAAATGTAATACAGATTTTGTAAAGAATTTTTTTGGAATCCATGCGTGTAATTACTAATTATGTATGTATATGATATGAAAGTGTTGGACTAATGAATACGCATAGATATATATTTTAATGCTTATACAGTCCTTTCGTATTCTACTGATGCTGACATTGAGTTAGATGACGTTGTACTCTTCTGTCTTCAAAGACCATGAGAATATTATTCGACCTTTAACGAAACAATCCGTTGCCATGGTGAATGCATTTTCTACTCAAGGCTATCGATAATCATACGTCACCTCGGTCCCAGTTTTATGCAACATCTCAGAGATAAATAGTTACTGTTGTAAAAATCCGTCCACCTGTGAGAGAGCCGAGAATTTGAAAGAAACTGTTAAATAACAGTTTTAAATAGTCAACCTAATAATATATCCACAAATTAATAATTCAGTTTTTTAATAAACTCGCTTCATCATTGAATTTTAATTTCAACTTACCATATTCTAAATAATTGTATACTTTTTACTTTATACTCTTTTATAATTTATGGCACCGACTCAATACGCGAATAAAACGACTTCACGTGGGTGCTTTTTCCGTGCCCAGTGGGTGTTGGGCGAGTCTGGAGTTCGGGTGGATAGCGATGGGGTAAATCGATGCCTCATGAGAGCATTTCAAAAGCATTCAACGCGAAACCGCAAACTAAGAAAGCAACAGTAAATGTAAAGGGAAACTCACTTTGCACACTGCACAAGTGTGCATGTATATAGATCTCAACCACACACTTGCTCAGCTCGGTAACGGTTCAAGTTTTATTTTCTGGCACTTATCAAAATTAGGGTTGAGAACCATATAAACTTGAAACCATTCGAAGCTCAGGCCAGTTTCGTAAAATCGAACAGCAAATGTATTCTTTTTTTACCTCAGTAACTTACGGTTTTTTTCATTGACACTGTCATTCTATTTTAAGTAAAAAGCTAAACAAGTCTATTATCTTCATTACAATTGAATGAATCTTTGCTTATAATCTTGATAATAAAAGCGGTATTTGTTGTCCAGGAATTTTTGTTTGCCTTGAAAACTTATTATTAAAAACGAGGTTTATTTTTTCATAAATTAGAATTTGTGTTTAATTGAAAAATGCAAGTTGTATTTAAAAATATAGCTTGAACAAGACAAATATAGGTGTTTTTATTCGCCTTGTTATTTTTCATGTCGGAATAATTTATTGACTTGGTGATAGTAATGCAAAGTGATCCAATTTGAAAGCAGTACGCAATGAATCATTAATTTCTGTTTTAAACCCTAAATCAATTTTACTAATTTTATACACTATATCATTTATTTATTTACTTAGCATATTAATATATTAATTAATAATTATGTTTTAATAATTTATGTTTCAGGTGCGTATCTTGATTATTACAAAAACAAGAACCGGTTAAAGTGAGTTTTTTTTTACCTTTCCAATGATTTTTTTCTTAATTGTAAAATTCATTTTTTGAGTTGCGATCGGACAACCCTGAGATTTTTACTTTGACTCGTTAAAGAAACTTCATTTGAGCGTCATATAGAAACACGCTTCCTATGGGGTAATTTATATTGAGATATAGACGAAAATAAGTATCTAAGTCCCCTTGACTTGCGGGCCCCATGTGGCTCAGTCTGTTGATGTCTTCCGCGCGGGATACTCTTCTTAATTCTGAAAACAGTTAAGCTAATTTATCACGCTTGATAAACCCTAACCTGAACACGAAAAATCATTCAGATATCGTATATTTTAATTTGTGTTAATGCCGTTAAACCTATTAATTTTTTTCGCCCGCATATAGTGTTTTTTAAGTGAACTCTAATTAACTTTGACTATAATATTAATACTATAAATTGATATTTGTGGCTATACTTGTAAAGTCTTAGAGTGTGCACAATTTTTTAAGTATAAATTGCATTGTAGTTTATTTCTGCGGGATTTTAACACAAGAGGAGAGTTGCCATAAAGAATCGTTTAGGAATTTGGAATTCAGTATGACAGATAAAGTGTAAGAGAGTATCTTTTATTTATATATATATTTCTTTAGTACTATTATTTAGTCAATCAAATTTAATGAGGAATCAGTCACTATTCATTGAAATTTCAGTCATATTTAATTAATTTCCCACTACAAAATGTCACTAAAATTTCAGTGATTTTTTCTACTGGGAAATCAGTAAAATATTTATGTATTTCATGAATACTTTAGATGCTATAGGAGAAAAAACTATTTATCTTTTAGCTCCATTGGATGAGCCTCTGTCACAATCTAATCTCTCAAAAACGAGCAAATTTATATCAACGATATGGTAAAAGTGACCGATATGACTGAGTGATGACTCATATCACCTACGGTGAAAGAAAACTTCCTCTCCTTATATTGTATATATAGAAGATATTTGCAGTTTTTTAAAACTCAGGTATATACTGTCTAAAACTGATCTCGTGTGTCACTAATTAAATTAGTTATTATTTAACAAATAATATTCAGTTAACAACTATTAATTCAATTAGTGAAATTAACCAAATTTAATTGAAGATTATAGTCACTTTTTAATGAGATGTATAGAGTTCAATTAATCCATTTAATTAATTAATTTAATTTGATTTAAAAGCTACATATATATAATCTTAGGCACTGAACGAATTTAGATACCGCGGTATTTAAATAGCAACGATTTTGTAAAGCTTAAGAGGCTCACTATGTGGATGAATAGTCTTTTACGTAATTCTGCCAGATTTGGAGACACAGTATTGATTCTACCGTCGTTAGCTTAACAACTCAGCAAAAAAGGAGGGAAATTTCACCTGTCACAATAATGTAGGTCAGGCTACACCTCCCTTATTATTATCCTGCAGTTTTCGTGTGTCCTTAAATTTAAGAGCCTTTCTTAATATTTACCTATTCTCTTGTTACATAATTCACTCTTTATTCATTGCATTAAGACTTAATAATGAAAATGCAAGACAAATTTGCCAGTTTTTTAATTTGAAAGACGAAACAATTCTATTTCTGCAAATTTTAAAATGTAATAGTGCAGCTTGGTTAATTCAGTTTGATTTTTAGGCCTCATCAGTCCTTTGAGTGTCAAACTGACACTCTGAGGTAAATTAAAGATATAATATGTATAAAGTTTAAATTTCATTCGTATGGAGTCAATAAGGAAACATTAATTCAAGATTAAAGAACTTTTTTTATGTCGATTCAAATATTTTTGTGTAGAAACTAGAATATAAATATATATTGAATATAAGTATATATTGAAAATATTAAAATAGAATAATTATTGTGATGTAAAGTTGAAAATACATACTCTCTTAATCTGAATCAACGATAAGTATACCACTAATTCCAATCAGCGAATGTCATGGCCACTATCAGCGCATGCTCGCTGATTGGAATTAGTGGTATACTTATCGCTGATTCAGATTAAGAGAGTAATGTCAATTTGACATTAAGGACTGATGAGGGTTAAAGAATACATAAGATTTATAATTCGCAGATTTTCGGAAGGCAAAAAAATTATTTAATCTCAATGCAAGATCGAGAATAAAAGATGATATCTCCACTATAGTAGACTCCATGCCAAAGACAAATGCTTTTGAAAGTGGTTTAACTAACGCTATAATTAATGAGTAGGAAAAAGTTGCGAAACGTCATTGCAGCCTCTTGTAGTGAATCAACTTCTACTTTGTCAATCCTCGAGCATCAATCTTTAATAAAACGAAGTAACTCGCGTTTTGCCGGTTAAACGGTAGAAGAGGCTTGTCGCGCAAAGAAATAAAATCCTGGATAACTGCCGCGGACATGGTTGTCGACAGAGGACGATTAATACTGCTCCATTCATGCGGGACGGAACTAGTCCTCTATATCTCGATTTTTTCTCAAGTGCGATAGTCTCCACCTGCCAACAAGGTGATTTTCCAGCAACGACCGTCAGGTGGTCAGGATCAGGATCATGATCGGGGTTGAAAACAGGATGAGCGTTTGGAGTAAACTTTATAATCAAGTGACTCCAGTCCATTCGATTTAATTGCTCAAAGAAGAAGGAAAGCATACGCATATTCTGTAATCACTAACGAGTGAGTGAGTGGGAGAGAGGGAGAGAGGGAGAGAGAGAGGACAATATCTCCAACAATACAATATCCATGGGGTGTTTAAAGATGGCGGCTTTGTGTTTACCAGGACGTGGGAGTGTCGTGGTGTGGCTGGCGTGTGCATGTGCAGCATTCAGCTTACAGATACACCTTCCTTTTGACTGCCTGAGAGCTCAAGTAAACACAAAGAAACTCACACGAGTGGTCTGTACCGGTTCACACTACACGCAAATTTGACTCACGCACGCCATCACCCACACATAATCGTGTGCACAAATGCGTACACATATCGCAGGAAATGCACTCGCTTTCTATGGTACGTACAGCTGTGTGGTAGCAGCATCAGCTGTCGGCCTTGGTAGGGTACAATTACCCCGGCAGAGCAACGAAGAAGAAGAAATAGGAGTGAGAAACAGAGGAGAAAAGAAGCTTCTCTCTTCTCTTCAGACCCCAAAGGCTTTCGAGGGGACAAGGGACTTCGAACCCCGGATGGCCTGAGCTGACTACCCGACTAGTTTCCCCTTTCTCTCCTTTCCTCCTGATCTTAAACTCGTTCTTTCTATCTTCTTCTTGCTTTCTCTCTTCTTTATTCCCTCTTCCCTGTTTTTCTCTCGTCTTCTCTGTCATTCTCACTCCTACAATCGAGGAATGAAGCCTTATTCTTTCGCACATATCAGTCATTCTAGTTTCTTTTCTAAGGTGCTAAACTGTCCATAATTTAAGCAGTCGACTATGCAATGTGCAAATAGAATATTGTATAAGTGATAAGTCGTTCGCTAATAATAAGAAGTTTGCTCAATAACCAACATATGTACTGAAGTTTACTAGTCTATGCTCGCTAGTTTGGAAGAAGACGTTACACCTGAAGCTTGAATCGAATTCAAAACTTATCATTTCTGAATAAATTATGCTCAGAGCATACTGTCGACCTTTAAAAATAGTCATTGCCCGTCTAGATTCGGTCGATGTGATTATTGTGGAACAATGTATGTATGTTAGAGGAAGGAATCTTGAGACCTTTGATACCACGTCAATATCGAGAATACCAATTGCCAGTGTCTCCTTTCCCTTAATTCTTAAAACCATGTTGATCTCAGGGTAATGTCCGCAAGACTGAGTGTCCACAAGACACAGAACTACACTTGTGTATGGTACTCGATTGTACTATATATAGGTTATATAAGCACGAGATGAACCCTCCTTTCAAGCGAATTACATTGCGCCGACGCATCGACACGAGTTTCATATCATATATTGAGCTTTTATACATACAGCTTTTTCCCTATCTTCTTTGACACTTAAAACATTTTTAAAAAACTTGCAGTTATCACAGGTCGTTACTTATATTCCATTCTTTCACCTACATATTTTTAATTTTATCGCCTATGATGACTGAACTTGTAAACAAAGTTTGCTGATAAAATTCTCATTCAATTTGAATCAGTTATATAATTTTTACTAATTGCAATTAGTGACGGGATTCTAACTAAACATCAGTTATTTTCTACTGATGATAAAAAAAATAACTGATTTACAGCATAGAATTGAGTCATAAATCGAAATTAGTAAAAATGATAACTGATTGAAATATAGAGAGTGTAAATGTTTTTTACTCTATACCTGTATTTTGAGATCCTCCAGCTGAATGTTCTAAGCAAGTATAAAGGTGCATTTACAAGCATGAGAGTGGTATAAGTTCCTAAATGAACCCCTATGCCAATCTGCACGCGCATTGTCTTCTTTGAGCTCAATATCGCAGTAGTTAGTCCTGATGATACTCCTGATTTCAAGATAAGCAATCAAACAGGTTTCTTTGACAAGTTATCGAAGCTATTATAGAATTACGTTCACATTTCAAGGTATGCTCACTATGAAACAATATACAACTTCTGTCGTTGGAGTTGGAGAACTTTAATAATTCCACTCATGTTTTCCTTTATCTTCCCTTCTCTTTTCTTAGTATTTAGTCAGTCTTTTCTTCTTATTTTACAATTCCATAATCTAGCAAGGTTTGACTAGTATAGCCACCTCATTTCCTTCCTCCCTCTTTTTTATTTTCTCTTGCATACCGCGTTACCAGACATTATACTGATTGACTTTCGTCGTAATCAGCATACGTCATCATCCTTGCACCTTGGTACGCTCGAAGGAGCACCTTCCATCGGTTATGTGTGCACACCATACTGGATCTGACATACTGTGATTGGTATGGCTGTTGATGTAATTATAGCTATAGATATAGCTGCAGGTATGGTTATACATACAACTTACAAGATACCTGCAGAGGTGCAGACTCTATACTCTATAGATAAAGAGGGGTGAATCCTCCTGGTGCAAGTGTGTGACGTCTGTTGCTTCCGCGTGCATCTGTGTGTCCCTGTGTGTCAGTGGTTGAACCTAGAACGTGTCCTTGGTCGAGGTGCATTGACCTTCCGGCGCTGCACCGCAGAGTCCAGACTTGCACTTGGAGAGGGTTAGTTTCCAATGCGAACAATAAGTCAAAAACTCTTTTCTATCCTCTTCGTCTCACCGTTGCTTGGACTTGTCACTATTTTTGTGAAAGATGTTCATGAGTCTCAAAAAGAAGCAATGCTCCTTGAGTATTACATATGCCTATTTTGCAGACGTGATCAGATCTTCAGTAGAACTTCTAGCAGCTCCTGCCATCTTAAGGAAGAATACTAAAAGTCAAAGTGTCAAAAACACTGTTTCCTTGAAGAAGTTGACTGAAATTCTAACAAATTTTGACTATTGTTTATAGGTTTAGGTGCCAAAAACATATATGTCAAAACATGTCTATTTTGACAGCTTTGTTTGAGTTTCCGTTATCCTAACAATAAATCCTGCTAGTCCAGATGTCAAGAAGAGAGCTGGCTTGCGGAAGTTGGGTTTCGAGTTGAAATTTAAAGGTTTTTTTACATCTGGAGCTTTATAAAATTATATATCCAGGAGAGTGGCATTTCGAAAAACCACGGAGGTTCTACAAATTTGTACTATGCTTGCATGTAATGACAGTAGTACATCCAATCCATGGCAGCAATCGATGATGTGTTCGTGAGCCTTAGTGTTTCTGTCGTCTTTGTTGTCATGCCACGTGGCAGTTCGCAGTTCACGACTGAATTTATTATGAAAACAATACGTTTCGTAAATGTTTTGTCTACTCCTGCAGGGATAAAATTTCCTTTATTTGCAAAGTTAGAAAGCAGTCTGACAACCTATTCTAAGAAAAGAGTGGTACAGAATTTACGAAAATATTAATATATTATTGACAAATTCAATTTGTTTCAATGAAACTATTTCGTTAAGTCATCAGTGAAATATTATCACTGATTTAACATCCCTGCAACACATACTGTAAATATGTGCGTATAGTTGGTGCAGCTTATCTACAGATATAATGTATTTATTATATAATATGGTACAGATGGGCAATTTAATTACACACATGCTACCCTTATACTTACCATTGCAGCTGGAATTATATTTCAGTAAAATATCCATTAAAACGAGATGCAATAACCTGCAGGCGATTAAATGCCTTGGTTTATACATCCGGCACTACATTTTCATAGCAAGATTGTTTATTAACTTTAGAGTAAACGTATTTGCTAATAGAATATACATTTTCTAACATGTCGCCTCATCTATTTATTTAGGCAAAATAAGTCAATATTGCAAACGCGAGAATCGACATGTCAGTTTTTTCAATTGTATTATACGCGTGTTACATATTTAGTATAAATTACTATAATATGTACAATAAAAGGCTAAAGCTCAGAAGATTTAAGCACAAATATTTTAAGATAAACCAAATAATTCATACATTTTCTATTTTCTCTATGACTATGTTTCGCAAACAATTCTCTTGCCTAGTCACCAGTTGTAGTTTGCTATCGGTTGCATTTGCGCAATGGCGGATGGAGGCGTTCATATATATGTAGGCCAGGGACAAGTCTTGCTTATATAGTGATATTTCCATGGTATATGATTGCCGTGTCTTACAAGTATTTTGCATTTTTTGTTAACCTGGAAAATAGCTCTATGAATTTTACAAATCATCTTTCAATACCCCAGACTATAATGCTATTGTTGAAGGAAGTAAACTGCTCATAAAACAAAAGTTGATAAAACTTTAAGTACAGATATTTTATAGTACCGTTCTTTCTTTTATGAATAAACATCATGAAACTGTAGAATTGCAAAGCAGTAGACTCCGTTGAATACCAATCAAGAAAATATATTAATGAGAAACTTCCGAGAAGTTGCTGATTTTCTGTCAATGATTTTCATCATCAATCTTGATGAAAAAAACAATCAATCTTAACAAACTCGATGAAGGTGGATTTACTCTCTTCGGGACTGTTCAGATAGCTCATCTGATCAGAACCTGTTATGCTGATAGTGATTCCACAGCATTTATCTCAGATTGCTGGTGCATCTTCTAGCAGATAGACGCAAGCCTTGTATAACACAAGGTCTCACAAGGTGCATGCACGTGGGTCCCATTTCTACTACAAGAATCGTAGCAATGTCGTCTTCGAGCTAGTGTGAAACCTGTTCGCAGGAAACTTTCGTTGTCGCTGTAAAAAAAAACAACTAAAGGGAAAGAGTGAGTAAGTTATGAGTGAGAGAAGAGAGGAAAATACCTGTTTCGTCAGTATAGATAAATATAACATCGCAAAATACGTGTTGGAACCTGGAGTACAACGGGCGTTAACCCAGGTCAGCATTTGCCACCATACCACGCTCAGTTCTCCAGTGACGGCGTGACGCAATTCCGGTACAATCCAACCGCGCAGGAAATACCCTCCTGTCGCTCACGATACGCTCCGCTAACTCATTCTCAGACGCTCCTGAAGCCGAGATCCTCCGTTTTTAAATGCACTCGCGATTTCATACCTCACTGAAATCTAATTCTTACCATCGAATCTCAAAAATTCTATAGATGTATGGTACTAGATACTAAATGATTGCTACGACTGAGCCACATGGAAGTGATGAAGTCGGGGATTTTCTATAAGATGAATTTCAAATCTGCACTTAGAAATCCTATTGCATTTTGTATTATATATACAGACAAAGAATACGCGTCCTTTTGTCGCTGCACCTGCGAATCACCTTTCGCAAAAAGTATTCTGAAGATCGATTGTGAGTCGTTTAGATCAATATCGAAGATCGAAACGAGTTGTGCTGACTTGTCCAGTCGCAGAGAGCCAGATGCATTTACACTCATGTTCGACGCGCGTGTAGAGAAATTGTACGTTTGTAAATTTGAAGGTGCAGTGTACATCCAGTCTGACTCTACAACCATGTAACCGTTTTACTCTAATAAGGTATAATCCCATGTACGTATTTTGTACAGCAACGTCGGTGTTTCTGAAATGGAAGATCGGATGAGATGTGCATTAAGAGAAAATTATTAGCAAATCATTTTAGCGGATTAGAGAAAGGGATAGTGTGTAGAATGTGTAGATATAATCATGCAGCCTCTAATGGCTGACATGTGCTCACCTCAGAATTACAAATTACATTTTTAAATATTAAATCCAATTTTGATTTCTTTGACTCTCTTAAATTCTTTAAATATTTTATTTATTTTAGGGGTAAATTATGTTGTCATTATCTTGTATAAATTTGATAAGCTGGTGTGCAATTCACAATTAAACAATTCATATATTTTATCTAGTCCAACTAATAGTGGTCAAAATGACAGAATATGCTTTGGTGGCTTTTCTACCTAGTATATAGTATCTTCATCATAAAAAATTTATAAGATCTGGGTAAATCCGTTTATGGGCATAAAAGAACGTGCATGTACTTCGAAATCTCGAAGATATGCGTTTAGATTCAGAGTCAGTGAGGATGTAAAATACGTGGGCGAATCTCTGCATCATTTATTACTTTTTGGTATCTTTACCTTTTATTGTATATAAGTTAATTCACTTATTATATACATGTTTTGTAAGGACTTTCTTTGACAAGAAGTTTCAAATCCTATTCAGGTTGCGATCTGGAGAAATCCTTGTACCGTGTTGAAGGTACCATTATCCTGAATGTCGCACAATTAAGACTAAAAACTTTTATGAATGCATTTATGAATGGTAAAACTACAGCACGAAGGAGTACTTTAAATGAACTTTTGTCAATGGTGTGCCTTTGTAAAGGCTTATTTTACGTTAGTTGCGAAAATCTTTAGTACGTCAAGCTAAAGTCAGCAACAGCAGACGAAAGACCACCCAAAGCGCGAAGGACTCAAAAGAGCGCCATGATGGTCTTCCTTTAGTTATTCGTCCGTAGAAAACCACTTCGGTAAAAACGCTACGAATGGTTCTGCGTTTTATTGTTTATTTTTGCTTTTAGATCCCTTATAGGCTGTAGAGTGTAGATCCCTGCCTCGACCCTCTCGCTGCAAAACAAATGAATATATATATGCCTTTTCTTTCTATTTTCCTCTCCGTCATTTCTACTTCGGAAATTTCTAACTTCTTCCTTCTAGTGTTTGTGTTATTAAAAAAATGCCAATAACAATATATTTTATATTTTGTTTGAATCCAACTTCCTTGCAAAATTCTAAATCGTATATTTCAAAATAATAATGAGTATCTTTTTTTGTTGCAGGTAAGAATTCCAGTGGACGCAATAAACATTTTCAAAAGTAATCATAAATTTTGGGGAAGGAGGCTGCATCTTTATAAGCTTAAGCTTAAGCTCAAAGAATAAAGAATGCCATTACTGGACGTGGCTATAAATTTTCTCGTGAGATCCCGTCTTTTTTTTCTGGTGACGACTTCAGCATGGGATAAGTTTATGGTTTCCCAGAAAGATGTACTTGAAGGAAAAGTCCTTTAATTATTTAGAGTGGGTCTTTAGCTCTACAGTTTACAGGTTTTTTCTCATATATGTAATATGTATATTTAAAGTACAAACGTTTCTAAGAGCGTATTTCGTATTTTCGGGCCGTCCATTTGTTATTGAATTTCAAATCGATATTATTATTATTTTGTAGCGTCTCGTGCGAAAATATCGTCCGAAATAAAAGTAGAAGTACAAATCCATCGACTGTGACGAGAATCGAAAGTCGTGTGCATGATTGCACACGCACGTGAGTCGCCCTCACGGTTTGAATAATTTCTGTACTCTTTGAAACACCCCATCGTAACGCTTTGGTAGCCCTTACTAGAGCCCTTCATTGCCTAAATAGGGATTAATTAAGGGTTTGATTGTGAAACAAGGGATGGACGCTGATGTATAACATTTCGCAGAATATGCAATTATATCCAGTGCATATTATGTATTTGCCCTTGAAAATGCAAAATACATATTGCACGGTAAAATAAAGGTCAGGTTTATTTCCTGCTTCGACCTAATTATAACTTAAAGATATAATTTACCTAGTACTCGCCGAAAGAAAATAAATTAAAATCTCGCGGTTCGTAATCTTCCTGACAGAAATCAATACTGTTACTCGCTTCAGTCATGAAGCATTATCTTCCTGATATTATGTATGTATATTAAAACCACTGTGCAAATACAAAAGGGACTGGAGTTAATTTTCTACAATAGGAAATGGAGAAGTTTACGCAACGAATTGCACGCTCCGCACTGCTATTGTATTAAATTGTAATTTTTAGTTTCTCTGCCCGAGAGTTTTGTAAAATTATCAAATTTTCCGTTCTTAGACAAAAATCTATTTGACCTCGCTGTATCTGATTATTTTCGTTATTTTCATTTGACGTTTTTGCTTTCTGCTTCTGCAAAAGCATCATTAAATTCGTGCCTTATTGTTTTGTAGCTTAATTTTCTTCTCATGGCATAATTGATGATAGAGCTATATAGGTACATCAATATCTTTCATCCCCTTTAGATCTCTTCTCTCCCCTTGTCTCTTACAATTCGTGTGCTAAAATAAGCGCTGAACCACTTGCCGCCGTTCCTGTTCTGTAAAATATTCCTTTTCATCTTTCTGACAAAAGAAAACGTATTTCTGTTATTCTATAACATATATACATTATATCGTAACATTATGAGAATACTGGAAACCTCATGTTTGAAAACATACATAAGAGATGACGGTGAAGCATGATAAAAGTAGAGGGGTTGAGAAAGGGGTGAAATTATAAACTTCATATATATATATATATATTATCCAATTGACTAATATTATCAAGTTCCGTAAGTACTGCTGCCTGCTGATATTGAATACCTTACCTAAATCACGTAGATTGCTCGGTTATTTTTAGTGCCATGGACAGTTAGATACGTATAAGTTAAGTTTGAAATATATAGCAAATGCTAATTGAAACTTAGGTTCATTGATGATTTCCTCTGCGGGTGAGTCGAGCGATTAAACGTAACTAACTTCACTCTCGCAACAATAAACGCACGAGTCCGGAGAGCGGAAGTGACTCGTGACTACGTCAGGGCCGGAAATGCTCTTGCCTCACATCACCGCGTAAGCGCCTACATAATGCATCTATGCGTATTGCATATATCACGCTATTGATGAAGTTTAGTTACACACTGTGAATACAAAATCTTGCAAACTTCATTTAAGTTTATGCTTGAGAAAGTTTCAAATAACAGGGTTGAATGCGAAATCTCTGAATGAAGAGAATTAATTTTATTCCTTATCCTTCTGAGATTCAGATTCATTCAAGATTTAGGATTCTTTTCGGAATAACGCATTCAGAAGTTTTGGTCCCTGTTCGAATCAAAGATTGTCAGAGAACTGCTTATAAATTTCCTTCTGTGTGGGAGCAATAGAATCTGGACCGCGAAAGAATAGAAGCCCCAGAGTTTGGACCATTAAGCATTAATATTAGTTGCTGGAGGCTTGCATCCTTGGACTTGGGTTTGAACGGACTACCTGAATTCAAGCTGAATTGTTCGTGTCTATATCTATAGGTTAAGAATGTTCAAGTTAAGGCAGTACGAGAAACTAGAATCTAGATACGGGAAGCAAAAATTTTCTGATGAAAGAGCAGCAGGCTAGCGGCTAGACCAATAGGATCGAGGTCCCTATCCTGCGCGGAACACAGGATGGATAGACAGACCCTCGTAGTCATCGCCACCCCTCTTGGTTAACCCCCTCCTCTAGAGCCAAGGGGCCCCCACAATTTGGTTTCTATTCCAGTCGTCCCAGTGCCCCCATGGATCATGGGTACCCTGTAATCCTCGTTACCGGCGCGTTTTCACGTTCAGATATAAAAACTCAGGCCTCAGATCCATTGAAAATAGTCAAATAATTGCTTC
Organism: Synergus japonicus; assembly: GCA_900474275.1. Lineage (NCBI taxonomy): Eukaryota > Metazoa > Arthropoda > Insecta > Hymenoptera > Cynipidae > Synergus > Synergus japonicus. Next base: position 46,226 of record UCOH01005871.1, read on the forward strand.
GAAAGAGTGTTAAATTAGAAAAAATCAAGTGCTGCTTAAATTTGACACGTTGCAATAACCAGGATTTGGCTTACTCCAGCAAATAACTGCCAGAAGTACGAATTCACATCGTGAGAATTTATCAATATAGTGTGTTAGCTGTTTCTTTAAATAATTCAACAGTGTAATATTGTTTATATAGAATGCATTTCTGTGATCGTTTCTTTGGAAATTCGAGAAATTCGTTAACAGTTTTTGTGATTATCTTCTGGGAATATGTGATTATGTGAAAGTGCATTGTGCAATATTTCTAGAATTCTTGTTCTAACAAAAATATTCATTTGGATTAATACTGGCTGTGGTGTCTCGATTCAGATAGGTATGTAAGGTTGACTCTGAAATTAATGTCTTTCTTAAGGGGAAAGAAGAAGAGATAATCTTTAATATGGAAGATCGAGAACAGATGCACTGCATTAAATTTAATATGTTAAGTTTTAAAAAGAACTTGAACGTGATTATGAGAAGCTAGAATTTTACAAGAACACGTTGAAATCTTGAGCCCTGTTTACAAAAATTCCAGGAATTATGATAAGACGTCAGTTGCACTGCTCGTAGATTAGATCTGAACGATAATATATTCCTGCTATACGAGTCTAAAACCATCGTAAAGCTGAATTCTAAACTCGAAACCCTGGAGACCGTGAGTCCTAAACCAATAAAATTCCAGCTCCGAATCCCGAACGCGCCTCCTTTCACTTCGACCCGCTCACTACCCAGTGAATGATTCTTCGTTCGACCATTTGGAGGCGAGCAGCTGTTGACGAACATTCGTCTTTTTCTACCACCACCCTCTCCAACCCTCCACTCCCCTTCTCATCATTTTTCAACCTCCCGCACGTATCTAGTGCTAAGCGTAGTTGTATAGAGCCGAATGTTTATAGATTGCAACAATATCCTACTATAATCATGATCAATGATTAAAAAGTTATGTAATTAAAAAAGAGGGTTGATAAATTTGGAGACACTTTCTTTTAATCAAAATTAATGCACTTCTGAAGCCAAGGCAATTACAATCAGTTCTAACCGAGGTTCTAACTACAAGAAAAAACACACTTATTGAAAACTTTGCAAATCAATACTGTGTCAAGACAAACTTTAATGCTATGCCTGTTAAATATTAACATCATAGAAAATACAATATGTAAAGTAGTTTAGCGAATCTAGAATCGAGTTATATATTTAAATATAATTTTTAATAGTAAATAGCACGAACACTAATAGTTCTAAAAGCGAATTTTATCCACGTTCAATAGCAGCACGTGCAAGCTCAATTGTTATGACATGGTCGCGAGGGTGTTTGGTCCGAGCAAACCTTTCCCATGATCCTTGCAGTACATTTATGATCCTGCATGCGGGAACGTCAAAGATTCTATCAACAGAGTGGACCCTTTTCAAAGAATTACGATCGTTGAAAGCTTAGCCCTAATTTTTATGATATGGAGGAAAGAAAGAAATGCCACTTAAAAAATAAAATGTTAGAAAGAAGTTATTTCAAAGTATGATCATTACTTTGATGCGGTATTTTAACATGAAATATGATGAGATTTGCATAGCGAGTGTTTTCAAAGTTAAGAAAATTTTAATAATCGTAAGAAAAGTAGAGGTAAAATTTCTTACCGTCTTTGATTTACCTCTCTACATTGACAAAACGTAGGCCTGCGAGAGAAGAGGGCGCGACCCTCTCGTTAATATTTCAGTCACTGGGGTTTCAGTCAAATTCAAAGTAACTGAACCTCGAACCTTACTATGCATAATTACTGCTTCTTTCGGAATAACTACGGTAGAACCCTCCAGGGTTTCCAAGATTCTTTCGTCTACCACTCTTATTCTTCTCTTCTTAGCATCTAATCCACGAAACACGGGCTTCTCGCCCAAACTGGTGTTTTGAATTCAGAGAGCGTTTCGTCTGTCTGAAATAGCTACCCTACCAAAAAGAAAAATGTCGGAATTTCATTGTGTAGAAGATTAGTTATACTTTTCATCTACTCACTCGTCAACATATTAATCAGTAATAGTAAATATCATTTTTTAAAACATACCGATCTTTTCGATATTGTTTTTATAATTAATTATGAGCAAATTATATTAAAATTAATAATTTGTGATTTAGAAAATATTAAAATATACTGTAATACAAAAGCTATTGTAAAATATTTCCTTTATATTACGAAGTAACTCTAGAGGAAAGTAATTTTAATTAACCGACTCTAAGTTCCTGAAGTAATAATGCGGAAGTAGTATCCACTGAAAAAAAGGTGCCAATATAAAGAAAGTAGTTGGATCAACTATTTTTTCGGTTAGAATTCATAGAATCTGTTTATTGAGAAGCATAAAAAAAATTGGAATCTTCAATAAAATTACGGTTCATAGGCTGCATTAAATCAAGAATGAACGGTACAGTGTAAACGTCTTCCGGATCACCTGTTCAACCTACGTTCGTAATGAAATGGCCATGGTAGTACTTGTTCTGGTCCTCCATGTTCCATGACAATGAACTTGCTGGAAGTTTTAGGAAGGGGGAATTTTTTGCAATGGTGGGAGGGAGAGAGGCACTCGGAACTCGAATCAAGAGAGTAATGATAGCGATGCCCCCTCCCTCACATACGCAATTCATCCCTTCTCTTTCTGGAGTCTTGGACAGGGCGATGAATTCTGGACAAGGTTAGTATGCCGACCGACACACGGATTGGTATATAAACCTTGCAAAGGCAAAGATAGTCCAGTATTATCAAATTTATTCGTATCTTGGATTTAATTTCCCATTAAAGAATGAGTATAACGAGTTGTCGGTTTATTACATTAATTTATTCATTACACTGCGAATCCAAGTCTCTTATGATCAAGAAGTCTGATCAAGTCACTATTATTTTGAAAACAAAGTCAGGATTGAAGAATTCAGATATCAGTAAATTATTATGGATCGTTCAAGTCAAAAAAGCACTTTGCGGATCATTTTGATCTGTTTTCTCAATGAAATTTCACTGATTCGAATTCAGGGAGTTACAGATCTAATAACAGATACACACTCGACTATTTTATCCATATGAGAGAGTATAGGATATGAATTGCAATTTATCGTTCTCATTTCACGGACGATTACCCGTCGTTTTGTAATGCCGCTGGCGATTTGTTAATTGATGCTAACGAGACCGGTTAACTCTTCCTTGTTCTTTTATATACATAGAACGAGAACAAGGAAATTGTAAATTCTGAATTCCATAATATGAATACAGTTTCACGTTACGTGGATATTATTTATAATTCTTTAATTGAAGATATACTTTTTTAAAGTAAAACCTTCACTTGTTCGAATGTAGAGAATAGTTGGCTCCAGCATGGTTCTTGTTTGTATATAAATTAGCGATAATGTCAAAGAAGAAAGGCAAGTATAAGCTACGATTGGCAATTTGAATTCGCAAGGAGTCCGTCTGACAGATTTACAGATTCCGGTAGCTACTTTGTGTAAGTAAACTAGGGAATATTTCCAAGAAACATTCGGCGGTTGTTTCAACTTATATTTGTAAAGTTTACACACACACCCAAAGTTTAAGTGCGCACGTGCGTTGAACTCTTGCAAGTACATACACACGTGTTGGCGTGTAGGTCATGTACCTGTGGACTGTACAGACGAAGAAGTAACGGTAACTCGCCGAAAGTGAGATTACCTCGTTTCATTGCTCCTCTCTTTTTATGCTTCCCTGTTTTTGTCATCATCCCCACTCACTCTCTTAATTTAAATCAGAGAGAAATGAATCACTTGGTACAATGACCACTAATTTAAACTTAGAGATAATAATTTCTCTTTCATCATTGCATAAAACGGAAATTAAAAACAAAGTATAAAATTAAACATACAATGCAAGCACAGCTTATATAGCAGGAACTTCGGAAAAGTTATAGCAATTACTGCACTAATTGCCACGTAGTTAACTTCCGGTGTAGATATTCACTCCAAACGACTTACAATTAGGAAGAAGAGGCACAAGTTCACATAATAGGAAAGTGCGAATACTGCATTAACGTTCTCCAAGTTCTTCACACTCGACACTATGCTTTACGTGCTTGTTCATTTTTGTGATTTTCACACAGTCTGTTTTCACAGAGGCATATTGGCAGGATGGTGTAAAAGGCTAGAATATAACGACTTGAATCGAATTCGAGAGGGGTTGCCAATCAGTTATATCCACCGAGGGGTGCGTTCATCGTTGATGCCATGCGGTAGGAGTGTGAGGCGCCCCTCGGGAGGAAAGGTCACCGACATATTGGATTAAGTTCTATGGCATTGTTACTAAGAAAAATGAAAGGCGAGGGACTTTTGACACTAAATCAATGGAGAGCCAACTTCTCATTTTACTCTGAGGACCACAGAATAGTCTGTCACTATATTTTTAGGCTGTTTTGAAAACTTTATTCATTATTATACAGAATGACGTGACACTATATTACCGTCAGGTGTAGAGAGCAAATGTGTTATTTCTTCCTACTTACATTGTTACCTCAACAAAACCGAATAGCATCGCCAACAAAAAAGTATGTAATCATTATTTTACTCCAATTGGTATATATTTTCAGGGTGGCAACATTTCAGGGAAGTCAGGAAAATGTCAGGAAAATTCAAACTTAGAACCTAACTGATTCACAAGAAACTTTAAGTACAAAAGCATCCGTGAAATAGCTTGAAACCAGGTACGACATGAGCTCCTGTGTAGAGCGCGTCTTAAAAGTCAAAAGTAAAGGAGCAGATTTAAAGTCCTAGGTTGAGAGGGCAGAGTGAATGATGAAGAAGTGGGTAGAGAAGGAATGAATGTATGTACGTATGTACTATGTATATGTTTTCTTCGACCTCAAGTTACTGTTAAATAGAAGCAGACGAGACAGAAACAGAGAGATGACAAGTGTACAAGGGAGAAGAGAGATTGAAACAAGAAGAAGAGGAAGCTTTAGACTGAGTTCTAAGTATAGGAGCGTAAAGTTTCACGACTGGAGCTTATTTACTCCGAGAGCGTACTAAAATGAAGCACTGCAAGCACAAATCTTTCTAGGGAACTAGAAGTCACCTTTCTCTTACAATATGTTTAACAGCATTTCTGTAAAAGGTGCTAAGTCAGAAGTCTTCATTTCACATAAACCACGCGTTTTAATTAATTGTCGCGCTCGTGCCTTAAATACCACGTAATTGCGAACATAATAAAATACATAATCATAAATACTTCGGGTGCAAGGAGAGTACACGTGTAACACACCGGTTATTGCTGGGCCAGCTGTCCAATCGCTCGTAAAACGAGTCGAGGACCCTCTTTCATTTGAGAAGAGCGGTCAGACTCGTACCTTTAAAAACAAACATACGTCCCTTTCCCTCTTTTGAAATACTTCGATGTGCCCTCAACCATTTCAAATTGAAATGTTCCTCCTTCGATTGAGGGATGAACAAAACACATTCATTGAATTTCTTATTTAATTTGTACTTGAAAAATCATATATTATCCTTATATTGATGGTCACTGAAAAATATTTGCTTAATTCGAGGGATCTCACTAGAAAAAGTCATATATTCAACTTTATATGCAAAGAAAAATTCTCTAAAAAATTCTAATATATTATGTTTTTTGTTTCAGGTAAGGAGTTCTTCTAGCTAATAAACCAAAATTAGTCAGAAAAAAGCAGAGTATTTGATAAGTATGAATATCTAGAACAATTAAATTATTAATACCAGTAACGTTACATGATCCTTATCTTCTGAAACAACTTCAGTCTCTACATAAAAATGACGCAGAGTATACTTTGTAGAGAATTTAATTACCTTTCATTTTCATAAGAGCGATTTTTACCATAAAAGGGACCCTGTTGCATCTTGAACGTATCGCGTGTTAGGAAATGTAAATTGAAATTGCACATTAATTAACATAAATTGACGAGCGAGAAAAAGGCGTTGCCTTTCATCGTGTGATAGAATTGGCTACTATTGAATTTGAAAGCTAAGTTTTAAAAATATGAGGAAGACTTTTTTTTGAGTAAAAAGTTTCCAGAGATTTTCAAATATATCAGGAAGTTCGAATAACTTCCGACTTCAAACGTATGCTATACATGAATTTTCCATGGTTGAGAGATTATGCGATTTTGTGCGCTCGCGTGACGAGCATCAGTAGCTAGGTCAGTTCCGTGGCTATTCTCGAGATGCTTGATGTCAGTTCCAATTTAATATTATAATAATTATGATTGCACAAGAAATTTTAAGAAAGTAAATTTTCGGTTAACTTTTAATGACTTTGAACTTTCAGGCGAGATTCTTAACGCACTTTTTAGGTAAGGTGAAACCTTTTTTAATATTCTAAGTCCTTTTTTTATCTTACACCTTCGTCACTCAGCAATAGGATTGCTTCGGATGAAGTGGGAGCTTATGAAAAATTTAAAGAAATTGATGGGAATCGACCGGTGCGTCACGAGGGAGAACTTGCGTCTTTTCTTGGGCAAAGAATGAAGCGACGAAAAAACGAAATGGCTTTTGTAAATGGGTATAGGTAAATATAATTAACCATGAAAATATATGAATAAAATCTATTTTTTCACGCTAGCATATCAAAAGTCCTTGACAATAAATAGGTTGCACGTATTTCAAAATTCAAAATTCAGTTTTTTTTTTTAATGAAAATGCATAAGAATAAAAACGAAAATTTGGCAATTCTCCCTAAGAACTAGAAATAAACATCGGACTAAATCTAAAATAAGTTGCTTCGGCCTTGAAAAGATAGTTTATTGTCACTACCTGACCCTCAAAGGTAGAGTGAACAATGAATGGTAATTTAGATTTTCCTTAAGGTCATATAAGACTTACTCGATCCATATTTTACGACATCTTTTTGTCTGCAACGTTACGACTACATTTATTGAGATATCAAATTGAAAATTTCTGAAATTAAAGAAAATTTGCTAAGGTATGTTTATCTGATCTTAAATTTTTATAAATGTCAATATTTAGGACCAAATAAACGTACCTTAATGCTTTAGCATCAATTTTAGAAATTTTCAATTTGATATCTCAATAAATGTAGACGTAACGTTGCAGACAAAAAAATGTCGGTAAGGTAGGGATCGGGTAAGTCTTACATGTCCTTAATACCATTTTAAAAATATTACTCGTCAACTAAAGCCCTGATTACACGCTTTTAGGAAAATGTCCTTCTTCTTACTCTACCATGTGACTATCCCATAAGTATGTCTCATTCTCGCACATTTTCCGGGTAAAATGTATGGAAAATGTGGAATGAGACAAACTTATGGAATAGTCATACGGTAGAGTGAGAAGAAGGACATTTTCCTAAAAGCGTGTAATTAGGCTTTAAGTGTCTTGTCTTGTCAACTTTTATGGAGGGGGAAAGTGACCCAAACATCTCACTGAGCCTTCTGGAAAATTTTCCAAACTGCCTATAGTCAGTCGGTAACTAAATTCGGTACTATAACAACCCTCCAGGCTAGCTTATTTTGATAAACTTCGTTCAATAATTTGAGAGGCAAGCTTTCGGAAATCTGAATGCCTTCGGGCTACTGCAAACACATATTCCAATTAACATTTTGAACTCTACATTATCTCGTGATAAGAACTGTGTGTCGTTTCTTACTTTTATTTTAACGTGTTTCACTTATTGCCCATCACAGCGTTTTTATAACTCGCATGGAATCTGCTACAAATCAACGTAAGTAAACAGCTGAAATGTAAATATTTTTGATATTCTGCTCCATGAAAGCAATTTAGTTTTGACAAGTTTACGTTTGTAATAATAAATATTTTGCAATAAAAACTAGGCCATTTACCCGTCATGTTTTTACGAAACGGAGGTTAGTGACCTAGTTTTAGCAAACATATTTATTATTGGGTGGGTAAAGTTGAGGTAATTACATTTTAAATATGAATATCCAACTATAAGTTTTCTTATAGAATTTCGAAAAGCACTATAAAATTGCTACTACTCAGTGTAAATATCGCCCACGTTTTTTCCAGTAGCATTTAGGGTCAAAGGAACGTATTGTGCGTGGACGCAGGGTAGAAATGTAGAGTGTAGAGGAACTTTGTTGCTGTTAAGTACAGCTCTGGTTGTGAATATAACTTAAGGTATTTAGGTGAACATGCATTTCCGCCGTTTGTGAGCTAGAGCGAGAGGGAAAAGCTTGCGTTTACGAGCGTTAGTACGAGAGGGAAAAAGAAGAATGTATGCATGCGTGTGCGCACGTGAGAGAGAGAGAGAGAGAGACCCGATGGTTAGAATTGTGAGAAGAGAGATGGAGAGAACATTCGATTTAACCGAGAGTGCATCGTCAGAGTTTCAGTACATACCCGCTATGGGAGCCACCTGAAAGGAATGAAAGTACATTCAGCATTTTCTAATGTTTTCGATCAATTTTTTACTCTTATTATATTTTCAACTTTTTTTTTACACATAATTGAACACATTTATATTCTTGTGATTGATTAATTTTTCGATCATTAATAAAGCAATCAGTATATGCAATTTTTCAAATTTTCAACTTTTGGAATTGACTGTATTACACTTAGAAAATCTGAAAATGCTAACTACCCAACTCCTGCTCTTTTGTGTGCCTCCAGTATTGCTGGACCTAAACGCTAAAATCTTCAAAACCTTAAGCTTGAAAGGAAAAGCACGGTTCAACTTTGCGTTAACACGCCTTTATGATAGCTTTAAATCAGTCAGTAGTAAAAGCAGCTTAAATTTCTTTCAATTTGTCTTCATTTCAAAAGTTTTCTGCAGAAAAAGTAATCTAAAAATACTGAATATATACAGTATTCGTTTATAAAGATTACAAGAAACTTTTCAGTCTGTTGTTCAATTTTGACAAGAATTTAATATTAATAATTCTAGATCACTTGTCTTAACCAGGCCCATGAATTCTTTTTATCTCTCGTTCTGTGGTCGAAAATAGTTTGCATGCTCGCATGATATCACGATCGTTCGCATTAAGCAAGCGCGTTCACACAAAAGGGTGCAGTGGCTTCTAATGATATTTTTATAAAGAACGATATGTTAAATTTTGCGGTACAATGACTCTCATTTACACACGCGGCATAAATGATTTCTCCGAGAGACAGTCGATTGCGTAAACATTGAACCCACCGAGAAATGGGAAAGGTCAGTAACTGCGTGAATGGCGTATCGCGAGAGCATTAATCGACTTCATTACAATAGGAAATTGATTCGAATTAGATATTCACATACATGTTCAAATTTAAACACCGGTGGAAATCTCACATTAGCTGATCGTTCACGATGCAATTGATTATAAATATTCAATGTCATTTAACAAAAAACGTGATGATTCAGAAAGGATACTTCTTCTCTAGGGTAGTCTCAAAATTCGCACAGTTTTCATAAATTTTACTGACTAAACGTCGCTACAGAGTCGACGCAGCATCCAGAATCGTGGAACGATGGGCCAATTGGCAATGTCTGGCCCTGTAATTAGGTTTGCGCTCAGGGTAATATCGTTATTCGCTAAACATGCAATTTCTCACTCCATCTTAGTTACTTGCGGTTCTACCAGGTTCCTCCAATATTCCCGCAAATCACTGTACGATAGACCTCGAGGTACAAGTACAACCGCGAATCCAACGCAATAAAACGGAAATAAATAAATAAACGTCAAAAACAGTTCAGGCGCCGTGATTCTGCGGGTTTCTAATAAAACTCTATGAATTCCGAAGCTTTTATGAGTCCTCTTTAGGCTCTTAAATGCCCTAGTGTATTCGAGTTGCTGTAATTGATAACTTTACAGCATCAGTAACTTCCAGATCAGAAAATTCAGAATTACAAAAAGATATTTCAGATGATGAGATGTAGGGGAGAGTTCGTAGGCTGACTATTTAATTATTTTTGAAGCTTGTCCAATTATTTTTGAGAAGCAATGTATTGCTATTCTTTAATCGACTATTATTTTTCATTATTTAGCGGCGTTGCGGTGTCTTGCGGTGAATGTAGTAGCAGCGGAACGAGCGACATCACTGAGCCAGGATCACCTTGCAGCACAAGCAGCGATGAAGGTGTAGGAATCCGTGGAACCTCAGCTAGTCCACTTCCGTCCTTGTGCAAGCTGGCGCCCCCTACGCCAATTTCACATAGTGAGACCATGCCCCAGTGGCCCTGGATCCCACCGTTAGCCGTGACAGCTTGCTCGACTTACAAGAGACTTAAGACCGAACCGGAGGCCGGAACCTTACCAAGGGCTGTTGCAGCTGATCCATCTGCCAGGCAAGTTGGTAAGGCCTCCGGTAAGGCCCATCATCATCATCACGAATCTCAAGGAAAGATCACAGAATACTTCAAGACACAGATCAAACCTCAGCAACAGAAGGTTTGACTCAATTTCTTCATCATTCAGTATATCATACAATTCTGTGATTCAATCATTCAAGATGATGTTCATTATGCTGTTAGAAAAATTGTTAGTAATCTAAATATATATTTTTTACAGATAAAAAAGGCATCAGAAATGTCTGTTCTCGTAGCGAAAAATTCATCAGAGTTCCGTCAACCGCCTACCGTACAAAGGAACAACAAAGGCGGCCTCGCAAAATACTTGAGAGCTGTGACGGCAAATGGACGATCAAATGGTATCAACCACTGGGAAATGAGATCTATGACAACGTCTCCACCACCCTTCAAGAAATCACCCCTAGTTCTTCTGCCTCGAAGTGTTAAACTGGAGAAGAAACTGTCCAAACCAACGCCCGGACTGCCAATGTCTAATGACGTACTATCGACACTGCCAAGTTGTAAAATTTCGTCACTTAGGTTGACTTCCGACGGAAGTTCTGATAGCGAAAAGTCATCATCGTCGCATTCCGTGTCTCCGAATTCTCTAGAAGATGAGACGTTAACGATGGACTTTAAAGACAATATTATAGGGAAACCGATACATGTCAATGAGAATAATAATCTCACTAGCAATTCAGTTTCTTGTGCAAGCGCCTTCTTGACCTTGAGATCTCAAAATCACTCGTTCTTAAGACTAACGATACCAGCAGTTATAGAAAAGAAAGAACCTGAGATCGCTCAGGATGATGAGGAAGACGAGGAGGAGGAAGATTCCTCAAGAGATGGAGTTGAATCGAAACCTTCACTATCACCTATTCTTACTGCACCAACTACCATTAGGTTTCCTGCCCAAACACCTGACAAGGATAGATCTCAATCGGGTGATAGTGGATTTTGTCGATGGGACAAGTGCGAAGGGAGTTTCGAATCGAGTGGAAATTTGCTCGAACATTTGCAGGTGGGTTTCCTACTTCCGGACATTTTTAATGATTACCTTAAGGATTTTGGATCCAAGTTCTAATGTAAAAATTCGATTTCTTCAATTTACTTACCAAATATTATAACTAAAATTGTTTCCCTTTTGTTGAGTAAAATGAAGAGGTGGCATTTTGAAGTTGCTACTGGATCTAACACCATCAGCTATTGTTAATTTGAATTGTTTTACAGACGGCTCACATTAATTCACAAACTGGCGGCGACAATTTCGTCTGTCACTGGCAAGGATGTAAAGTACAAGGAAGGACGTCCTGTTCACGAAGGTGGCTAGAGAGACACGTGATGTCACATGGAGGAAATAAACCATTCCGATGCATAGTTGACGGCTGCGGAAGTAGATTCAGCTCACAGGTACACCGAGTCCTAAATTTCTGTATATATGTATTTTTTTTGTACCTTGGACTGGGATCTCTATGGCCCGAAAAATCCTCGAGGGGAACCTCGTCTTCGTTTAGCAACGTTTCTTGTTTAGTTAGTTGTACAAAAAGTACGTATACAATTTATGACTGACATCATTCATTTACTCATATATTTCTGAGCTATTTGCTCATGCCCGCTACTTTTATCATCGATAAGCTTCTTCTCGATTTTCCCTAATTTATCGTATCGATAAATAAATTATATCTTAAAGAAGAATATGTATTTTAAAAGAGCGAAGGGAAAAAAGTAAAGCATTAATTCATCTAGGAGTTACAAATTTTCCATGATTTTAAGAGAGTATTATTTGATTTTCAAATTTAGAAATGAAACGTGAAAATAATTAGAAGAAATTATAAATTAATTATAATCATGAATTGACTATTCATGAAATAAATAAATGTAAGATAAGAAGGTATAAGAATCAAGTAAAAATTTTAATTCTAGATTTTATTCAAGTGAAATGCATATTAATAAATACATAAAATTAAAAAAATGCAGAGAACATTGTCATAAAGTCTTGAATAGTAACGTTGAAATTCAAATCTTTTTGGAATAACTTAATTTAAGTTGCACAATAATCTCCGCGAAGACAAAGTGAACCTCGCGATATCAGGTAGATTTACAAGTGACGCTGCCACAGACGGGAATTGTATTCAAAATTTGTTTGAGGAAGGAAAAGAAAATTTTAAGTGATTCTTATTTGATTGAAGATTATCTCATTTTTGAGGCTTCGAACTCCAACTTATTTAATTTTGAGTTTTTTTAGTGACCCTTACAGTTAGACTTATACAAGATTTGAATAGGGTTTTATTAAACGTTTAAAAATTACTAAATTTGAAGTTTCAAATGAAATTTTTCAACTTTGAAAATTGGCATTAAACGATTTTAATAATCTGGAAAAAATGTTCGATAACCGAAAACAACTAGAAAATTATTGAGAATTTTTTTGTTAGTTTTTTATACCATAAAAAAAGTATAAAAATTTGTCAGTACAAGCTTCTGCTGATCAGGCTTTTATACACCTGTCACCCCTCTGAGGTGTCGTCGGTTGTAAACACACCAATCTTTATCAGGCTGACTTCAGATTGAAATAAAATGTCTCTCTACATTAGAAGTGAATTTTTGCGTGCTGCTTATTGAAAAAAATAGGTATAGTAGGGCCATCTTACTTTAGCTTGTAATATGTATATACCAGTGGTACTTTATTGGTCGGGATAACCACTTTTTTCGTTCGCGGTGCTATTCGGTATAGCACTAACAAGAAAAATGGTTATCCCAACCAATGAAATAGAAACGGTCTATATACTACAAGCCAAAGCAGTTGGCCCAACTAACTATTTTTTTCAGTGCTGAACAATAGTAAAATTAACTTCTATTTTAGAGCGACCTTCAATGTGAAGCTAGTCTAAAAGGATGAAAGTCGCTGGAGGTCGCGAACTAATTCTTCGACGTTTTTTTTTGTATGACTGATTCTCTTTGAAAGTCGATTGTGAATTTTTTAAGCTAAATTTCATCAGCACAGTTATAGTTCTACTAGTTTATTCTGATTAACTGAAAAAAGGTTTCAAGACGATACTTTATTCAAATTATCAATCTCATCGCTAACCGCTACCTTTTGCGGTGTTTTGTTCTGATTCATTATGATATCGACGGATACTTCGGCCATTCAGATTGCCATGAGTGTAAACTGACATCAACTAATCAATTTCTCGTTTACGACAAAGAGGACTTCTTTACGACTTCTACAGGATCTCGTTCTACGTATCCAATTTCATGTTTCTTTTCCCGATTCGTATTACTGGGTAATGTATTTTACGTTCGTACGTCTATGACGTGCAAAACTACCTGAATCATCAGTGTCGGTTAAGAGCGAAAGAGGTTTGATAAAATGTGCCATTACCATTCAATTTACCAGGGTAAGAAGTTTACTTAGCTTCATACTATATGGCGCATTGGACCTCTCTTTATATTTCGTGAGTTAACAAAGGAAGGTCCGATCGCTAGATAGCATAAATGCTAACTCAGAGTCTCTATCCAGGTCACTCCGATCTTAAAGTATAATAGGCTGAGTGTTTATCCTTTCAAAGATTTTTTTAAGGATTTAACCCACCCGTTGAATTCATATACACTAATTTGAAAAAGAAAGAAAAGCCATCTTACCTTGTCTTGTGGCTATGTACAAAGAAGAAAAAAATATCTTTTGTCTCAACCGCTGCCGGTGTTTTGTGTCCAAATCAACGTTGAGTTTGCATAAGACGGAGGAAGTTTTGTGTCTTTTAGCTTGAGCTGGTCTTGAATAATAATTGTAGGGAAATATCATAAGACTTGGAGGTTGTCAGTTGTGTTGACTATTTACATGTATTCTTCGTTTTAGTCGAAGTATCTGAATTCTTCGATAAAACATATCTTATAATTGACGAAGAAAGATTAGTCAGTAGCCAACTATTGACTTTCACTATCTTCAATATTACCTTTACAAAATATTACTTAGAATTGAGTAGATTTCTTTTGCATTATATATGAACTCAAAGTTGATTAATGGCATTGCCATTGCTATTGCCATTGCTTTTTCATCGTTTTTTTCGAGCATCATAATCAAAAAAAAAAATATATCTTCGTCACAGACACTTCCCAGTGACAGCTCAATCATGTTAGAATTTTCGACTAGATTCTCTATTATCGACAAATATCTTTTCTTCAATACATTTCTACGAATCATAAGTTTTACCAATTCTTTTGAAAATTGGATAATGCAAAAAAATTTATAAATGTTAATTTAAAGGTTGGCATCAATTCTTAGAACATTTTCAAGATTCCTCTAAATTCCAGTATATTGTCGATTGTAATTTGAAGAAGCTCTCTCTGGAAGGTGCCGTTAATCCAAAACTAATCGGTTACATGATTCGTTTTTTAGACGGCTTTGGAGAGGCATGTCAATGGTCATTTCAACCAACCGGAAACGAGTAGCAGTAGTGGCAGACGTAGCTGTGAAAATGGTGGCAAGCTTGTCAGAAGAAACGGCAAACGACTCAGATATAGAAGGCAACCATGGTCTGGTAAGTTCGCTTTCTTTCACAATAACGCTATCTGTACCTGCAGTCCAGTTAATTTTTAAATCGTCGCAATTTTAGCTATTTTTAACCAAGTAAAAGTAAAAGTTAATCTCGGGAATAGAAAGGTTGTCGAATTCTCTATCAATGGAGGCCAAGTTGAAAGGCTGTCATCTATTCTATAAGGAGATATTGTTGAATTACTGATCCCAAAATTATATTAATGAAACTTATTTGCTGTGATAAAAAGCAAAATTTATTATGAAAGCCATTTTGCATTTGTTCCAACCAAGTTTAAAAGAATGGCTCAACGAAAAATAACTGTAACTTAAGGAGGATGTTTAATCACGTAGTTCTATTTACCTTTAAAAAACAACTATTAATCTAAAAACATAGTATTTTAGTATTTCTCTTGATAATACTATTTTTTTGCCAATGAGTGTATTTGCTGAGTTTTCCCCGTTCTTTTCGACGAAACTTCTACTACTTTAGTAGGTTGTAAAGCTTAGACAAGTATAATAATCTTCAGAGTTTTCCTGCACATTTTTAGAAATAAGAATTGTAAAGCTATTAGTAAACCCTAAGGCCTTCAAATTCTCTCACTCAATTCTATGATTCAAATGTTTGCGTATTTCTATTATTCTATTATCTTGTATTAATCCGTCTTGGGAGCGCCTAGTGCAGGGAGTTTTCGACCCTTCAGGTCTATTGACCATAAAAGTGAGTTGAAGGTTTTTCAAAGTATAAGTGCCTCCAGTAAGTTACTCCTATAATTTCTAATAGCCTATAGCTTCTCAAATTTTCCTACTAATATACATTTAATCTTTCAGCCTTTTCTCCCCTAAAATGTACCTCTGTTCTCTAAGGACTCTTGAAGTCTGAAGAGCTCAGTTGTGATCTTCTCCTTGAATAAAAATCACCTTTTTGAATCAATCTTTTCTCTTGACCTGAGCGAGTTGCTTCTTCTTGATGGTGAAACATCTCTCTAAATATTCGAGTTACTTTCTGTTACTTTTTTTAAACATGTCTCTTGAGTCAATCTCTTCTCCTTGAGTTTGAAACACCTCTTAAGTAAGTTAAGTAAGTAACCGGAGTTACTCCAAATTTTGATTATTTCTTAAATTTTATTATTTGTATTTAAAATCTTCGGTATTATATAAATTTAGTAATCATATTAATTTAAATAAACTTAAATTGTTTTCAGTATGTGTATCTTTGATTTCGATCACCAGTGCTATTTTTAACAGAGGAAATTCTCCAAGATTGCGGTTTGCGATTACTAAAGTGTTTAGTCTCATGATCAGTGTAAAGCGAAATGCATTTTCTACTTTCCCAATGATATTGCTTAAGAAACTATTGACTTTTTTTATTTAATTACAGCGAGACTATTCGATTATTTTGACACGGGAGTAATGGAGGGTCTTCAACATAGACTGCTGGAATTGGCCAAGTCCAGGACACAAGGACTACTGGCTGAAACTCCAGGAAATTCAATGACCATAACTAGTCAAGTGAGTAGATAATATTAATAGAAATAGTTATAATAGTTGAAAATTTATCAATAAATAGAATGTTAGAATTTTTTTTCAACACGAATTTAACATATCTTCTTTATTCCGCAGGTTGTAGCAAAAAGAGTGGAGGCAGATGGAAAAACTAAATTCCTCTTACGGTGGTACCCTCAGGGCATGTGAGTATTAAAAGAAAATTTTAATTTAAAAAGTAAATTTGCATATAGAATATCAGCAACATATCTAGAAAATTGTACTCTTTTCTTGAATTCTACCAAGGTTTAAATTTAACCCCTTCGTTGGCACTGACGCAAAATAGTGCGCACCTTGCTTTGTTTCCTTTAGCCAAATCGTTTGTGCCAACAAAGGAATTAAGAGATATGAGTCATAACATTATTTTGACATAAGATATTGAAAGAAAAGGGATGACGATAACATGAATAATAAAACGGTATTTATTTGCAGCGAATCGGATGAATGGGTACTAGAATCAGAAGTACAAAGGACGAAGTACGTTGAGATTCGTAAGGTAGCAGCCTCGTGTCCTGACGCAATTAGTCTCGCATTGCATCCAGCCTTGAAAAATGGCAGCCCTTCACAAACCAGGCCGAAACAACGCCGAAAACAGATTAAGAATTCGTGATGATGCCGCTTAATTGAAACAGGAAATTTGAACAGCGACATGAGAGCGTAAGAAATGAACAATATCGCCGATGTTTTCTAGTCTGCGACGATCGAGCAAACATGAGAACGAAATTGGAAAGGAATAAAACGAGGAGACGATAAACGATCAATTGGGGAAAATTTCAGGCAACTGTAGTTCCTAGAGTTAGAGTGAAAGAAGAGTTAGAAAAATAGTACATAATCGAACAAAGGTACTACTTATTTATTTACATAGAGTAAATCGAGACTAAAGCTGAACACATCGACGAAGACTATCTGCATCTTTTCGACCAAACTAAGATGCTCGTCGGTGGACAACAGTTTCGGAAGAGTCGAGCCTGACTTTGAAAGTGCCTCATCGTGGATGTTGCATCGATTTTTCGTGAATTAGAAAAATGAGCCCGACAAAGAACAAAAGAGGGAACAGATGGACTCAATAATCGATTGCTGAAGCGATAGTTAACGATTATAAAGAGATAATCACTCTTGTGGCCTTAGGAATCAATTAATATCCAACATCGGTCCCTTGGCACTTCCGGGCTACCAAGTTGTCCTCGACTAGAAGAGAAGAAAACGTCGATCAGCGAACCAACGAGCTTCTAACTTCGGCCTCTAATTTTTGTCGACCTTCACTTGACAGGAATACACCACCCATAAACGTGTGACGAGAACATTGCGAAGCGTTCAAACTGTATGACAATGGAGTATGAAAATATACAATAGTTATAGCCACGTGATATTTCCATCAATGGGGTTAAAAGCTTGTAGTCAACCCCATTGAGTTCAGCAAGAAATACATGTTTCGAGGAGTTTCCAACGATATAGGATATCAGAAAGCCTGTAATTTTATCGACCTTCACTCGACAGGAATACACCGCCCATGAACGTGCGACAAGAACATTGCGTAATGAATGAACTACATGATAACGCAGTGCGAAAATATACAATACTTATAGCCACGTGATATTTCCCTCAATGGGGTTGACAGTTAACAGACTGTGAGCTCGGCAAGAAATACGTGTTTCGATGATTCTCCAACGATATAGAATATCAGTCGAAATGTATTACAGATTTAAGAATTAGAGAGAAAATTTATTTTTACGAGGGAATCGTTGATTTCAATTTTCTATAACGTGTCAATAATCTCGTACATGGCGATTTTTACAGTAGAATTGTTGGAGTTTCAACGCAGCGTAAATGGAATGCAAACAGGTCTTGTACGCAAACGAGGTTTCTGTCGAAACATAGATACAAATTTTGAAGGTCAAATCTTATTTTTCCTCCTTCTCAGGGAGAGAGAAACATGTACAAAAATACCACTCTCACAACCCGAGATTAGCTCGAATATCCCAGAAAAATTTTAGAATATCGAGCGTGTCTCGTGCTCAAATGAGAGATGTGTTCGTTTTTCGAGTACTTCATCTTCATCGCCTTTTCCTTTCTGCTGAGTTTGGTTCGGCGTGGTCCAATCGCGTTCTTCCCGTAAATCATGTGTTTTCGATTTCTACTACGTTCCGGAAAAAGAAAACAAAAATGAAAAGAAATATTATGATGGATTGTAAAAGGCTTCTATGAAATATTTAATTATTTATTTCTCATTGATATCCATTGTAAACGAAAACAAAGAGTAGTTTATCCTTTAATAAATTTCAAAATACCTCTTCAAACAAGAATTGGAGAGAGAAAACTACTGCCTTATCAAAGGGTTTTCCGGTGCGAAGTGGCTCGACAGTACGAAACGCCTTCAGAAAGGAAAGGACAAAAGAAACATAAATTTTCATATATGTACATAAATGCCTATTTTTTCTAAAAGCTACATAAGCAACCAAAAGACAGAACGCGAAAAGATCACGCCGAAACGAGCGCAATCGTCAAGCTGTTACCCTCAAGTGGGGTAAAATACGAAGGCTGTGTTATATTTTTCACACTAAGCATCGTGGGTTAACGATATTGGGAAAAGGTTTTCGAATCACCATTTCAAAAAGCGCGACTCTTTCTGTTGCAACCGAACGAGAAAGCATTTCTCGATCGGAAGTGCAGATTTCCCGTCGGCGTTTGAGAATGTGATAACGTATGTGTATACATTTATAGATGATAGGTATATTTGTAAATTAAGAGAGTCGGTTTTATCCGAAGTGTAGATAAGAGATTGAAGTGGATGAGAGTGAGAAAATGAGAGAGAGAGGTAAAGAGTGTAAAAGAAACTCAGAACACACATACCAGCTAAGGATCACTGCCAATATATGTAATTAAGAATTTTAGACGAATAACTATTATTATTAATTTTTATTATAATTATTACCACTATTACTATTACTATTACTATACTGCTACAGTTTAATTATGTACGCTCTAGGATTTCTAGGCGTGAATGTATCGTTTGTCGGCGGTCCCCTAAAGGAAAAAGCCGCCGACGCCCGGAATCTGTAAATAATTAGAGAAATTATTTGAAAGTCCCTACGTCTTGCGTACGTGTGACGTAATCGCGTCGTAAGTTACCGGGTCTATAGTAAACATATAGTATATAATATGTATAGTAGCGTGCTGCTCCCTGTCTTTTATACAGATACTCGTGTTCTCTTCTTTTGAATTGTGAAAAGTATTCTTTTTCGGAGAGAAGAGAACTGTAAGAAATGTAAAGAGCGGGAACATTTTTGCGACAGCGTTATCGCATCAGGAGACAAAGAAACTTTGGATGAAACTCGTCACTGCCAAAATTGCACTGCCAAAATTGCACTGCCAATCGCCTTTTACGAGTTTTACGGCAGAGCGGTCGACGAATTTTTTTTCTCCTTTATGAAAGGCAAATTATCGTCGTTTTCTCCCCCTTAGATTCATATTTTTACCCATTAAAGTACAAATCATTTTCTTCGTTACACTGGGAAGGATTTCTTGCTACTAAAATGCTGTCACTATTGTCCAGCTGCATGGAATCTTATTAATCATTGTTATTTCGTACCTCAAAAAAATCCATTTTAAATATAATAAATTCGAATTGTATTGTAATTTAGAAACTTGAATGTTTTACATTTTGCATCAAAATGCTAATAAATTGCAGATAATTTGCTTTTGGTGCCATACATTCAAGCTTTGTATGATCAGGATGCGTACGAGCGACCTTTATGACAATTTATTTATACAAATTTTGTAAATAATGTTTTTTTAAACTAATATAACATCTAATTGGCTTTAAGAATGAGGAATTTTGAACTTATTTTTAAGATTTAGCTGAAAGGCAAAGCTCAAAAGTGACGGTTACTTAATATCAGGGTGCCTGACCATTCGAATAGAAGAATAGGAATTTATTTTGACATCAGGAAGCTTTTCAATTATGCAATTATGAACAAGTTTAGTTTAAAATTATTCTAAGTTTTTAATGTTCTAATTGAAAATTCGTAAATTTATTACGCGTAGACAATTTAAAATTCTTCCTTTTTTAACTAATGGCAACCCTGAATATATATTTCATTTATTTTTTGCGACTTTGTAGTTTCAATTTTGGTAACTGAATTTACTTTGTATCTCTGTAAACATTTAAATCTGCAACTGAAATTCAGCATATTATTCTTAAAATGCGTTTTTTTACCTTTCTACAGTGTTTAGGTATTATTTAAATTAACTTCATTTTTCTAATCTCTGTTGCAATAATGTAGAAATTGTGGAAATACACGCACAGGTGTTCCTGACGATATATTAATTTTAAAATTGAAGAGGCATTTAAAATATTTGCGCATGTTTTAGAAGAGTGTGGATGCAATAACATTCGTAATATTATATTATCTTTTATTTAGATAATGTAATTTTATTTCATTACGAAAGGTCGTTTCGTACGCCGAAAGCTTGAAAGAAAAATTTAGAGTCAAATTTTTCGATCTTCTTTTCATCATTTATTCATTCATTCCTTCATCACAAATCGTGGTATGACTAAAATCGAACGTTCATCTTGTTTTTCTTTTATGTACATACATTGGATTTTCAGAGAAATAAATAAAACTATATTTGCAATGAAAAAATAATTTTTGAAGATAAATTCTCTGAAAATCAATTCCGAAACTCTGAGTTACATTTTTTCACCAAAAAAATACTTGGGTCAGAAATCAAGTTGGAGCTTGGAATTTTAATATTTATTGCTATCCATTCCAATTAATCTGGTCTAAATCCATAAAAGTACCCTTTGGCTTTTAATTTAACGTGGGACCAATTTTTTATAGAAAATGAAAAGCACCAAGTTTATTTTACTTTGAGCAAAACCAGACAAAAATAACTAAGATAAGCGTTCGATTATTTAGTCATGCTTGATCTCGGGGAGGAAAATTCTTCGTAACCCCTCGAATAGTTCAAGTTTCATCAATTTATTTCAAACGCGTAATATTAACTAATCAATGCGATAGCGAATTCGTGACAAAAGGCAAATTTTAAATTCGTGAGGATCTCATCTCGATTCTCCGTATGTGTAGACTGAAAAAAAGGATAATTTTTTATGTTAAAAAAAAATATCTTGTACTTTAAACTACGATTATACGATGTAACTGCGTGTAGAATTTTTTTCTTTTACTTGAATAACCGCCGGCTTTTTTTTCGGTCGAGCCAACGATTCCCACCTAGGATTATTCTAAGGTAATTAAGATTCGTTCATATAAATCTCGTCTCGGGTTTTGTTCTCCTACGGAGATTCGAGACGGTCGTTTTCAAGACTGTCGTATATAGCAATGTTCTAACTGTCTAACAGGCACATTGCATTGTATATACAAAATAACTGCCGGTCGAAGTATTTCTATTGCTTATAAAAATCGATTGATATGACGCAAAACTTGATAAAGTTTGTAGAAAGCTGATTTAAGGGTATTCGCTTTGAGAATGTAATGTGTTAGTAGAAGGAACTGAAAATATTTCGATGGCAAATATTTTACCTTAGAATTGAGATAAACCGCAATGTTTTCCATGTATCTATTGTTCGAAAAAAGATGAATTTTTGTCTAGAATTCGTTCACTTCACAACCCTCGCAATCCTTTATTTACGACCTTTTACTTTAAACGATTCAAACATTCGTATTACTTATTTCTTTGTTTTTTATATTAAAAAATCATTATGTACTTTATTTAGATTTAAGACAATTGAATTTGTTTAAACAATTTTTGAAATCTTTTTTTTTTTTTACTTATTCAAGTCAACTTTGTTGCAATTCTATTGTATATTTCGGCATGGGTAAGAGAGGTAATGTGTTCGAAAATGTTCTAATCAATTGTCGTCGATACAAGTTTTTTTTTTCTTTAGCGACAACTGACCTCGAAAATCAATCGACTTCGAAATTCAAAACTTAACGAATGAGATTAGCGAGCAATTACGTTCTGAGCAGAATGAGTTCAATCGGTTCGTATCGATTAGTGATATTTAGAATCGTAGAGTGAATTGTTGATATGGAACTATCCAGAACCGTTAAATTGTAACGAAGCCCGCATATAAATCTCATTCTTGGGCAAAAAGAGGTCCTTACATTTTTTTAATCAGATTTTTTTGTACATTTTATATATCACATTTACCATTGTACGAAATATGTAAGAAATATATTGTCTGTAAATATGTTGTTCGATAGATTTATTTCGCTAAAAGGAATAAAATCACATTTTAATCCGATTTTAGCAAAGAATAATTTTTACTTTATTGAAAAACTAGAATATTTATAATCCTAGCTTTCATCATTTTTATCCTACCAATGTTTCATTTACATACAAAATTTACGTTTATTTGTCGGTTTATAAAGTCCAAAATGTATTTGTTTACCTTATTGTTTATCTTTTATTCACATGCTATAAAAAAATGTGAATATCCCATTTGTGTATTTTCTTAGTATCAATAATAAATATCAGACTCCTATAATTTAAGACCTGGCATTTTAGCCACTTAAATTTGCTTCGAGCTCAAATTTCGAAGCCCCGGGGAGCCTAAACGTAAAGGACGTTGTTTAACGTTATACACATGCCCCATTTTCACTGCGGTACTAAAATCTAAATTATGGCGTGTTGAAAAACACGGGACTTTGACTCTTTTCTTCGAACTCTAATCGCATGAACTCAGATTCCCTTTCTTGAAACGAAATGACGACTGACGCATTCTGAGACTGAGTTATACAATGTACAGACTTACTCAAAAGTTTTTTCACATCTCAAATTTATAAACTAATGATTGAGTTTAAATTTCCACGACGGATCACAATAATCGGAAAATAACTATTAATTTTCCGTGCAATAATTTAGTTTTCGTCGGCTTCCAGAAGGAGGCGCTGCATTTGAAAGTCCTTTTCATTCTTCAGAAAGTTAGTCAGTCGCGAGCGCGAGTTCATTCTGGTGGGATGTGTAGTTCGTTTCTTCATTGAATCATTTTATAAACATTGAAAACCGGGCGAAGTCAGTCCATGAAACGTAAAGAGTGTCACTTCAGTGTCTCAAGTGTTTATAGTGTCATCGAGTCAGTTTGTGTAAACTTATCCCGTATCTTGTCCCCTTGGACCTTGACGAAAGTGTGCTGCAAAGTGTAAGATTATTTGTGTTTTCCAGTGCTGGAGTCATCGAAAGATCGTCCACACATTCAATTAATCATCTATTTCTGGTAAGTGCATTTTTATCTATTTATTTACTTATTACTCTTCAGAATCACCTTCAACTCGACTACACTGGTTCATTTTTAAATCGCATAAACAGTTCACTTTTGCATTTATAAATGCTCAATTTTTCGAGATCAAATATTATATTTAGTATGTCGAATTAATATTGTTGATTTATGGGAATAATTGACAAAAATATCTTTTTTTCAATATTTCTATGAAATTTAAAAATGTATAATTTAAAATATATAATTGGGCTGTGAAATACTTCTGAAATGCTTTCGAACTTATGCAAATAATTAAATGATTTTTATTGCCGACATTTATCCTTGAATCTCTTAGTATATTATATTCTGGTTTGCTAATGTGATTTGGGATGAACATATTAAAATCAAACTTCCAAGAATGTCGTAATAGGTAGTATAATAATAATGATAATCATGTATAGTGCTGTTAGTATCAGATAATTAAAGGGGTCGTCTATATCGCGTGCGGCATGAGGGTTACTTGTTTACACTTTACACATCATCCATTTCTCACATACTTTTTTCAAAACACGTGGCTCAAGCTGAGTGTTAACATGCGGTATTTACTTTTGATTTCATTTAAATGTACAGTTTATATGCAATTTTTTTCGTTATATATATATTATTTTTACCTAATATTAATATCTCAGCAATAATAATAGCTATATTTTTCATTAAGCTAAAACTGACTACCACTTTTCTAATGCAGATTGTGACTTTTCAAGGTTGCAAAACATTTACTTGGCTGTTGTAATTAATGTTATGATTGCATAGAATACTGTAAATATTATTTTTGATTTTCTTTCATTTCCCAAAATTTGTTTACATTTTATATAAAGATACATTATAGGTACTAGATTTCTGTTATTGACAGTAATTTACCTGAAACCTCGAGATCTCAGATTTGGCTATTTGTAATTTCGATAGAAATTGCCCTGTATTGCTATCAAAATTATTTCTTGAATTTGTAGGATATTAACTTAGTGCAATTTCCTTTCATCTTGCAGACTTTTGCATTAGCTTAATTAGCTCAGTGCCTTGTCATTTACAATTTCTGCATTTTTTCTTGCTTATTGTCATTTAGAATTAGAGTCTTCCAATACATACAGAAAAATGAACAATTGAAAAATCCCCTACACTCCTTGTCACGCCTGCCAACAGTCAACCCCCGCGGACTTTGCTTGAAATCAATAAGCGCAAGCCGGTGTTCCGGGCAACGTCCGCGTTGATTATTATTGCTAGAGCTTTTTGTGCATGACTG
Source organism: Synergus japonicus (assembly GCA_900474275.1). NCBI lineage: Eukaryota > Metazoa > Arthropoda > Insecta > Hymenoptera > Cynipidae > Synergus > Synergus japonicus. The sequence continues at coordinate 71,116 of UCOH01005871.1, forward strand.
GCATTTATATAAACTGGGGATGTGTAGAGAGAATGATTTAGAGAGAATAGGCTTTAGGGTTTAAGGCAGGCTACACCTAAAGTGCGTTTGATCTATTCGTTTGAGGTATATATTCATAAAAAAATTAAATAAGAAAATAACGTAACGAATGAATTGAGACATTATTATAGGTTTAATTTTAAAAACAAACTATCATTATCAGGGTAGCGATTTTATTGGGAAATAGCCGATAAGGGGTTAATTGAAATGTCCCATAGATGACTTTTTATTCAACTTGCGACCGCGACAACCTTTCAAAGTTAAATAATTTGGAACTGACAGCCTTAATAAGAAATGCACTTACATTATCTAATTGAAAGCTAGTTCTTTTTGTTTTTTTTTTAACGAAAGTAGATTATGTAATCGATAAAATCGACTTTACATAGTAACTTGCTTTGGCGTCGCACGTGCCAGGTACAATTCAGGTTTCTGCAGTGATGTTAGCTGGCACGCCATATGCTAAGGATCGAAGTACCTACACTGCGTGCAGAAGGGTCATGAATCGATACTGACCCTTGCAGGAGCCACTGCAATCGATATCATCCTTAATGCGTGTAGTTACTGACTAACGGTTATTTGTAACGCTTACATGGTGCATAATTATCAGATTACTTACCATACATCGTAGGCACGTAAGAAATTTTCAATGTCTCTACGCCTTAATGCACGAACCAAGTGCCTATATCCTTCCTACTGGATCACATCGTACTGCACAATTGCAGACGTTGGAATGCTACCAGAAGAATTTAATTCAGTCATTTTAAGCGACGAGAAATAATAAAACCGTAAATGGCATGTAATGTCGCTCATAAGTGAAAGTAAGTTGCGTAACATGCAAGGACGTTCAAGGGAATTTCAGAATTGTGAATATAGTTTTGGAAGTGTGATGTTATCTTATTTTCACAGGGAAAAATTATGATTAATATGAATTCGTGTTCATTGATGTAGCTTGTCTTGGATTGTGTATAAGTCATACAGTGTCCATATAGTGCATTCAAGCGTGGAACTTGTCAAGAACCATTACGCCAAGTTGTCAACTTCTATATTATAATCTGTATCAGCAATCTTGCTTGATAATTGTATAATCTTTCACTGTAGATATTTTTTCATTTCGAATCTGAGAGAGTTTATTTATAGCGAAGAGGGCAAGTGGCGATGCATTTCTGAGATGGTACCGATATAAACAACGTCGCACCCCTGTTTCTTTCACCTTCTAGAATCTAGAATTCTGTATAGAAAAATCAATACCAAGAATGCCCTTTCCCTGATTTTCCCTTTCGGCTTCCGCGTTCGCCCCTGATTTTCCATTAGCGACCCTCAACGCCCCACTATATCTTCACCGATATTAAAATTGTTCCAAGAGAGCGATATAAATCGGATTCTTGATATAAAAAGAGGAAAAGTATAAGTTGGTACAAACGATATTTTTTTTTTATCAATAAAAGAACGATGAGGCTTTATCTGTTTTAACATATGTTTTACATGTGTCAATTTGTATTAGAGAATTTATTCTCGGCCAGTTGAAACATACAAAAAATCTGCATAAATGTCAAGCTTGATTAAAAGGAAATTAAAACACACTTTGTGTACGACAACATATTATTAAGTCATGGGATGTCGGCAGAAGAGAATTATGATAGTTGCAATTGCACTAGCGAGATTGTCCATCAATATAGATTATAGAATATAGAAGAAGAAAAGGACATTCATTTCACATCGTTAGTGACTGACGGCAAATAAAACGATTTGTCAAATCTTCGTACTATACGTTGCCTATCCTTCGTTAGCTACTTTGATGCTTATCCTGAATTTGCAAGATGGTTGAATTTATTTTGTTATGAGAATATTGACTGACTAATGATTGGGTTTTCATGCTTTTATTTTTGAGACAATTAAACAATATTTTCTCATTCAGAGAAACTGAAGGTGACTATAATCGATATTAATTTTATGCACTTTCTAAGTGAGTTATTAAAGATTGGTCGTTTTATCTCAATGGTTAGTTAATATTTAACTCACTTTATACCTTTCTACTGCATAATTTCGCAATAACAAGTTCAAATCGTGTGTTTCATTTTGTGAATATAGTTTCCCTATACATTTCGAGTAACATTTCACGACAAAGAATGTAAAATTTCAGGTTTCCGGGCGACAGTGTAATTATAAGTATTTAGAATTTTTCCACGTGATACGGTGCAAATTATCATAGTTGTTGTTTCGCGGAAGTTGACGTAACGCAGACGGTAATTTTATTTTTTCTCAGCCTCTGCAACGCTGCCCGATCATGTTAAACGCTGACGAACATCGAGAGTCAGACCTCGATAAAAGCGATGTTTAATCGCCGCCTAAGTTAATTAACAGACGAGGTCGTCAAAGACCTCTTTCTAGAAGCTGTGTCTTGTACAGCTTGACGACGAATAGCTTTTACCACTTCCATGACTCTTACTTTCTGTCTTCGTGCTTCTCACGCAAAAGTGATTGATTTAAACAATGTTTCAATTGGAATAGTACACTCTAATTGTTGTATAACATTGTGTATGTAATAGGGTGGGTCGATAAAACCAAATTTTAGAAATCGAATTTTGAATAAATTATAGATAAAACCGGAACCGTTGATCAAAAATGTGGCTGATTAATGAACTCGTCCTTTATTTTTATGCCTTAAACAAGGGTGTCAAAGCGGAATCTAATATCCAATAATTCTGTCGAAAATTATTGCGTCCACAAACAACGAACGACACATGAGAGACAGACGCAGACATAAAAACTATTTCTTCTCACTCATATGATGAGAATGTAAAAGTGCGTGGGGCACCCGGTATAATGTTGTTGTGGAAAAAGGCGTATGGGCCAGATGAGTACTGTCGTACAACGATGTCCTAAGGGCAATGGTCCACAAGTGTTCTTGCCCTTTCGGATTGTACGAGAGTCCGCTGTACCCATCGTGCTGCAGGCCCGCAGGACAAAAACCTCATACAGGACAATAACCCTGGTCCAATGGTCATCGGGCTGAAATTTAATCTGGGAACATGATCATTGAACAAGATCATAATAATTCGACTTCTCTCTGATGCAATTTACCGATTGAAATTCCTGATGTTTATACCTAAACACCTTTTCCTGAACGTGTGCTCGATTTTCCGCACTAACACTTCTGAAAATTTTCGTTATAAATGAAAATTTAAATTGTGGTACCATTCTTGTTTGTTGTCCACTGATTACAGCTTCTCGATCCATCTTCGGGCCGAAAATTATACTTTGGTGTGAGTTTTTTCGCGCCGTAATTTGTCTTTCTTCATACTTGACTTAATTTTTTGACCTGGAAAATCTAGATTCATATTCTTATAGCTATTCTGATGTTTCTTTCACACAATACAATTTGGAAGATGAAATTAACTCATCTTCTAAATTAAGGATTTATACACGGGTTACATTATGGAACCGTTGTTTCATCTAGGAATAAACGTATAAGTGAAATTGACTCGTGAGTTCGATAACGGGTTTATAATAACGATGTTTCCTTTTATGTGTTCAAGTAAGAAATGCCGAGAAGAAAAACATTTCTAACGGAAACTTGTCTAGATAGGTAAACGTTTTCTTTCTTATTTACTCCTTTGAGTTGTTAAACTTTTTCTCGTGTTTACTTTACTAAGGGACGTAACTTTTCATTGAAGTAATATATATGTCACATACTTGGAAAAGTTTCAAGTGCATTGGCAGGTATCAAAAAACAGTAATTGTCGAGTTCGGCTCAGTCAAGTGTGAAAAGAATGAATGATGTTTGATAGTATTTTACTTCTCAGTTTTCTGTATAAATAAGAATCTAACTTTGAAGCACCTTCACCGTTAAAGGTTCAAATTTCCTGATCCTTAACGTGCTGTTAAAGGTTGCGAATTATTCCAGGGTGTGTTCGCACGAAGATTCGCAATCAACTTATCACGGAACCGGAACTGATTAGCTTGAAGGCGTTCATGTGGCAAAAACCTGATATGTTGTAGATGAATCAGATAGAAAAACAGTGTATTGTATCGAGCATATATTATACGTTCCATCATATTAAAGAAATCACTAAAAATAATACAATAGGATCGTGAATTTTCGATTTCAATAAAGTTCGATTAAAAGGCTGCCATTTATAAAGAATATTGGAACGAATTAATACTCTTCTTTGTCATATCTAACAAGTTGTTTTTCACAAAACTGTTTCTTACCATTGAGCACCACTTTTCCGCTGGAGATCTTCACTTTCATTCGCTTTCGCTCATCCTCTCCCTTTTAGCTTATATCTTTTTACGTTTCTTTCCTTTGATATATTCTTTTTATATTATCCTTCTGAGCGAAAAAAATTAATTTGGTGTATATTTAAATTCAGTTTGAAAAAAGATATTCAATTGAAACCTATTGATAATAATTTATGAGTCTAATAGAAAATTTAATTTTACGTTGACTGACTCTATAGAATATATAGATTTATAGATAAATTGAGTAAAAAATCGTATTCTCGTTTATTAATTTTTAAAGTAACATGTCAAGAAAGAATTCTATATATATTTAATCCTACAGAGAAATCTATAGCCGAACTCGTGAAGATTTCTTCAATGCTTTATTAGGTACAGGTTCGGTACAGGTTCCTTGATCAACTTCCTTCATGGAACCGTCAAAGGATCCAGTGCAGGACACTTTGCATGAAGAGATGCAGGAACCGGTATAAAAGAACCTGTACGGAATACCGTAAAGGAATTTTCAGTTGTGTGGTGATAAGATCCTAGTTTTTTATGAAAAGAAAAAAGCATTCATCCCGATACACAATACTTGACTGTCGAAGGTACAGTCACGATTCGATTGGACAATTCGGCTTCGGTCACGGCTGATTTACTGTTCCGGCTAAAGTACCGAATTGGCAGTCACCTACGAGCCTCGTTAGGAAATCAACTGAGTTCCCTGACCCATCCCGAAGTGCCCAGAAATGGTAGCATGTGAAAACTGGTTCCACCTTTAGTCTCTTCTTCTTTCTCTCAACATTTTCGCTCTTTTCTTTCTCTTTTCCTCTTCATGCGTACAAACTCACACACATACGCATATACACAATTACAAACCCTTCGCCCTCTGTCCAGGGCTCCTTGTCCTCCAGACCATTCTCTTCTTTTAACGTCCGCGAATTTTCTCTTTTTTTCTCCACGCAGCTTCCCTCTACTTTTATTTTGTCGCCGCTTCCCTCTTCCATACTTCCGCACGGCGGAGGCGAATATGCGATGACGACGAACCTTTAAAACGCAACATGTGAAGCGCCCGCCGAGACGGTACAAGTTCAATGACATATTTTTCATGTCTGTTTCAGTCAACTTTCACTGACGAGTGAAAGAAAGTGAATTACTTTTGTTGTACAAAATATTTTTTTGAGTGATACGTCGTCACTTCCTATAAGGTTGATTCGCAAAAAAAACCGTAAGTTTTATTCTTGTATTTTTATTGACAAGTACGAGAATACGTATATGCGTCTAGTTTGCCAAGAAGTTTTAGAATTCAGTTTCTTTGCAAAGTTTTCTACAGTTAAATATACCTAAGGCCAATTTGACTAATGAGGTGTGTACTTCATCTACTTTTGAAAAGAATGGAAGAGGGATTCAAAAGAAGAAGAGAGCTAGTAAAATAAGAAATAGAGATTTTCAATTAGAACAATACTAAGAGAGTTTTTCTTTGTTTCTTAGCGTTTCTGCAAAACTGTAAAACTAATCTCGAAACTAACTTTATTTCTAAAATAGAAATTTTTTTAATTTAACGATACACAATATCAACGTTGACTGGAAGGCTGGGTGTCGTGGCCCCGATGACGTGTTGCAATATAGCAAGCTGCAGCTTCCGTGGTACTATGTGCTTATAGATTCGTTTCAACGGAAGTGATAATAATCCCAATGACGCGGCTCCCTTCATCGGTCACTATATGAAATCATGCTAACACGTGTCGTACGCCCTCTGTAATCTTTCATGGCAAGTTCGTAACTCTTGTTTAGAAATCATTAATGAGACATAGGCCTTTTCATTGTCCTTAAATAATAGGGTGAAAGACTTCCTATATTGTTGTAGTATCTCACGCTTTTGTACAAATTGCTCGAAACTTTGAATAGAGTTTATGTCTTAAAGGGAACAATCTCAAGTTCTATTGTCTTCATAAACAGGTGTAAATACCCTGTAAATTTTCATTTTATCGTCTCTAATAACTTACTTTATTTCATTCTTTCCAACTCTATGGCTTGACAGAAATGTATATGCTTAAATATTGACAGTGTGTAAACTTATCATTTCAAAGTGTTTCACATTAAACTATCAGACGATGCAATTGCCAATTGACGATGCACTGTGCTAAAGCACGGTTCGTTGTCAACGCTGCGCTTCAATTGCCATCGAGATGTGGAGATTGACGACATTACTGTTGCTTGGATTCATTAATCTTGATAGGTAATTGTCTGGTGATATTGTATCATTTAGTATGTCTTCCTCAACATATTGACTTGTCTCAATAAGGAAACTTACCGCGTAGAAAATTTGTGAGATGCTGAGTTAGTAGAAAATATATTCAATATATTATATATTATAATTATTATAATACTATAATTATTATATTATTATATATTAAAACATAATACATCTTATATAATATATATTAAAAATATCTAATATATTTGAGTTTGCAAAGGAAAAATTCGACGGTGAAAACGATTTTTTGTAATTATCGATAGGAATCCTGCTTGTCAGTTTCGAAGTAATTACCTGTTGGAAAACCAGTAGTATATTTATTCGAAGCAGAAGCTAGCTGTACAAGAAGTGGTAACGCCACGCGTAATAATTACTTCTAACTACATATGCGGAATTGTGATGAAGACCGCAGAACGTCGTTCGGTTGACCGGTCACTGTAGAAAGGGCTTTTTTCTATTCTTTCCGGTTATTAAGCGCAAATACCAAACTATGACGTCACGAATTACCGACCGGACAATGTATTTCTTTTCCACCTTCTTATTTTTAAAGTAAGTAAAATATTTCGTTGAAAATTTCAGAGATGAAAGAAAATATATTAGCTCATCGCTGTCTGGTCCTTTGGAGCTCCTATTTTGCAAGAAAAAAAATATTTTTCATCAATTTTCCATGTCCACTATAGCAGACCACATAATCTTTGTAAATCCTGGTAAATCATCATATGATCTGCTATAGTAGACACTGGACATAAAAAAATTAGGAGAAATATATTTTTCATGCAAAATACGAGCTCCAAGGGACCAGACACTGTCGGCTAATATATTTTCTTTCATCTTTCAAATTTTCAATGAGATATTTTCCTTAGTTTAAAAATAAGAAGGTGGAAAAGAAATACATACATTGTCCGGTCGGTAATTCGTGACGTTAGTTTGGTATTTGTCCTTAAAAGCCGATATATTATCTTCCAGGTGTCCACACCCTTAAAGCTATCAAAACTTCTTTAATTTTTTCACTTTTCCATCTGATTGAAATCTTTTTAATTCTTTTGAAGTCCTTAAAAAAAACTTTAAAATCAAAATCCCTTGGCTTAAGGGCATGTGATACTTTACCATAAGAGCTAATTAGTTATACCAATTATACATAAATAATAATAGATATTTTTAGCAAATAAGAGTCAATAAACCTTCATCTCGTGTAGACGAAAGTTTATTGACTCTTATTTACTAAAAATATTTATTATTATGAATGTATAATTGGTATAACTAATTTGTTCTTACGGTAAAGTATCACATGCCCTTAAGGGTAAGGAAAGAACGATATAAGAAGGGCGAGGTATGTTCGCAGGGGAATTTAGGGGTGAGGGGAAAAAGAATGTTGGAAAGGGATATATGGGAGGTCATAGGCTTTTAAATAGTGCAGAGGTATTTTTGCAGGGGTGTAATACAGATAGGGAAGTAGATAGGTTGCAGAGTGGGTGAGGGATATAGAGTTGAATGGTATACATGATTGCATATTTGGACGAAAAAGAAAAGGGGTGACTTGAGTTGTATAAAAAATGATTGGAATAAAGATAAAATAAGAAAAGAGTCTTCATCATATTAGACGGATGATTGGCTCGCTTCTTGTCCTCGTCCATAGGGACCTTAACTCGAAGACAGAAGACCAGAGAAACGGGAGAAACTAAAGAACGCGCCTCTCTGGATTGCAGAGTTGCGGTACTGCTATAAAGGAATTACCGTTAGTGAGTGCACTCGCTCTTTACCTTTACGTGCTTCCTAGACTAGACTCGTGTCTATACAGTATACTGTATACAGAATAAACTACTACTCGCACTACTACTCTGTGGCGAAAAACATTTTTGTCCTCCTGTTTATCTACCGTGACTCAAAGTCCAGTTGACTTTTCTTTGAAACCACAGCCTCCCCAATCATTGATCTTTTGCTATTTTTTACACATATATAACAAGGGGAGGGGTAAACGGGATTAAGCGAAGAGAGAGTAGAGAAAAGGGATGGATGAAAAATTGGGTAGGGGGTTGAAAAGAAAAAGGGCTAAGATAAGGGCAGGGTAGATGAGAGGGTGGAATGTGATTGGGGTCGGGACTAGGGTGGAAAAGTACACTGTTAAAAATTTCTGTTGTAATATCACAATAAATAAGTTTATTGGAAAAACATAATGAAAACTACGAAAAAAATTAGTCTCCTGTGCATACGTTTTGCATGAAACCTGTATTAAAAATCAGGAATTAAATATGTTACAATTGTCAAGTACATAAATTTTATTTTAAGATTTTTCCGTTCACTGCTACTAAAAAGTAAAATTACAATACATGTATATGAAAGAGTGAGTTTCTTGAAAAGGGAAATTGACCTACTGTTTTTTTGTTGCTATCATTATTGTAATACTTCTGATCATTGCATCCCTGGGTTACGGGTGCTGTACAAGATAAGATACCAACATAACATTGGCGGAGTTGTTTCTGTGCTTTAAATTCCCATAATCCGCCTACAACGTTGCGCCTTATTTGCCTGGTCTAAGACCTCTAATGCGAATATGCTAATTTCCACTACAACCCCCTACAAATTCTAGTCTTTTAATGTATCAGTAAAGTGTCTTCAAGCTTTTATAATTCGCTTTCAAATGGTGAAATCACGATAGTTGGGGGAGAGTTTAATAATATCATTTTATTAGAGACGAGACAGGATCTATTCGTCAGGCATTTCTGGATCCGGGAACTTGAAATTAAAAAAAAAATGTGAAAGATAGACTTCTTTGAGCACAAGAAGAATTAATTGGCATATCGGCGGGTGATAATTAACAGCCAAGGTGTCTAATTGAGGTTCAGGCAACATGTGTTCCAGTCGTGTGTACACGAATGCATATAACTTTGGTGTTCGTGTGCTGCATTTGGAATCTGTATAGATATATAGCTCAGTACGTAAGGAGAAAGAAGAAATAAAAGGAAATAAAAAGCTAGGAATAATGGTTTGGTCGCGATATTATTCTTCTATTGAAGAATGAGCCCTTACCCATATTTCTATCAGCGGGATTAAGAGTTAACTAATTTATAATATCTTCATTAGTTTGGCAAATTGTAGACTTGAATATTACAAGGTTTTTATAAAGTAATCCAATAATCAACTAATTACTGATATACTCATTGCAAGATATGTAACTGTAGTTTTATAAGCATTTTAGCCACAATGTGTAATAATTTGTTATAATTCCTCATTAGTTGAGATTTATTCAGAAGGTATGGAAGATTTAACCTGAGTTTTTCATTAAAGTAGGAAATGATGGAATAATAATTAGAATCATTAAGTTAATACGTGGTGCATTTACCTTCGAAAGTAAAGCCTTGACGTAAACCTAAGTGTTTGAGCATGTTCTTATTATACGCGCGTAGGCTAGTAGTTAATTCGCAATTAACTGTGGTGTATTCGTGCGTATTAGTGTAATTAAGTAGTTATCACTCGCATTTTCTCACGCGTGCATGCACCGTCGATGATTATGATGATGATCATTATGATGAGGTTGATGCTGATGGAGACGAGGATGGCCACTTCAGTGGCCAATTATCTCTAGCCTGTCAATACTCAAATTGTAATGGGGAAATTCAAATGTAATCTTTCTAAATTTGAATCAGTAAATTGAATTGAAAATTTGAAAATATTATTACTATTCATTAATTTCATCTTTTTTCTATTAATTAAACACCATTTGAAAATTTAAAAATCTTACTAACAGAAAAAGTGACGCGTGTAGATCAATAAATTAAAAAGCTTGACCACTCTTGATAATTTATGTGGATGGTAATAGTATTTCAAAATCTGAAGTTCTTTATTGAAAATTTTAAATATTTAGATCCTAAAAATCTAAGTGTCTAAAGACTAAAGTCTATAAATCTAAATTCTAAGTCGCCATAAGCTTTGATGGTTGACAGGAAATTCTCAGTTTGTGATTTAAAACTACGTTATCTACAATAGTACGTGACTATTTGAGTTGAACCAGTATGTCATTGATTTTTACGAGTTGGGTTGTTTATTGTTTTTATTATTCTCTTTGACATGGATAGAGTCTTTCAGACATTAATTTGAAACTGGAAAAAAAGACGTAGCCACTTTTCGAGTATAACAAAGTTCTCTATACAGTCTACAGCCCAGCATCCCTTGTTGCTAGATTTTTTTTGAAGCATTTAAAAACACGTGGTTCAGACCTGGACAAACGTCCACTCATGTTACTCTTTCACACATTTTTTTCACTTTTCTCGTATTTTATGAGATTCCAAATTTTATAGCTTTCTAGCTGGAAAACTGAAAATTCTACAGGCTAAAAATCTCTTGCTGTGAATTTTTTCTAAGGCACTCAAGTACACATGGCCCCAGTCTTAGGACCGAGTGTAGGCCCTTTATTTGTATAGTCACATTACTTCCAAATTCGTATAATTTTCTGAAAACGATACATAAAATACGATCGCTCTGGAATTTTTTTTATATTATGACTAAAATTATTATGATTATTATTATTATTATTATTATTATTATTATTATTACTATTACTATTAATATTTGGAAAAGTATCAGAATGATTTAAATATCAAAATCTGTAAATTTAAATATTGAATACCTACTTCTCTTTTATTTCATAATTTTTAATATAATACTCGCTCTCTCAGTCTGAATTAATAAAAAGTTACTGATTCAGATTGAGAGATTGAATTATAAAAGTCATGGACTGTATGAACAGGATTGAAATATTGAATAAAGTATGATGTGATTCTCAGAGCACGTTTTAAAAACATTCGAACCGCGATAGATATATTCATGGAATTGATTATGTACATTTTCCGTAGAATGTTTATGTCTGGTGTCAACTTCTCTAATAGACAGGAAGTTTTTAATTATCGTAAATACCAAATAAAATTCAATATACTTATTATTGATATGGTACAAAGATTTTCTTTCATAAGCTTTTGTAGGCCCACCGTCCCACGTCTGTAATCTCTCTTCAGGCGCGAATTTGTTCAGATTTGTTCACCCATGGAAAATGCTTTCGACCAATCAGGTTTATCTAGAAAAAGCCAGGTTTACCTCTCAAATGTTTCCTCTTTTTCTAAAGCCCATTTCGGTGCTCCCTACATTTCTATATGTCGATGGTGCTCCCTCCCCACCAAAAAAAATAAATTATACTTGTCCCTTCCCCTTGAAAAGAAGAATGGGAAGGGTAATTATTAAATGCCCTCCTCCTAAAAAAGCCCTTCTCTTTTAAATGTCTCAAAATTTCTCAAAATTCAGAACGAATAGCAGAATTTTTTGAATTTTTGACTGATCCGAAAAATCTTAATGGAAGGTGAAAGTGAAAAAATATCAATGTTAAATTTAGTTGCTTTTATTTATATACAGTAAGTTGAAGAGTGTATTTATCTTTCAAGAGAATTTTGATTTTGACGCCGCTGTGGGATTGATATCATTGTGTTTATAAAGCATTGTCTTTATAATGCATTGTCTTTCTTGTGCATTCCATCCTATATGATAAAGAGAGTGGCTCTATAGAGTGATAAAGATTGAGAAATAATGAAGAATCTGCGTGAAATGGTTTTTCATATTGTATAAGCTAATTAATACACACTTTACTGCAACAGAACTTTAATTAACTTTTTTCCTACATATTGCAATAAAGAGGAATATTTTATACGAAAAAATTAATGAAACATTTTAATTTGTTTGCCTTGATATGATCTTTTCAATCAACCAAGATAAACATATAATTTTATATTAATAATTTTCTATTTACTCTGTTGCAGGTAAGCAATTAAACATCTTTAATTAATTGAAATCGGTCTGCTCAACGCAAAGCAATGAACGTAAGTAATTATTTATTAGAGAAAGGTGCAGTTTTCTGTAAAAGCTTTCGCTGAAAGCGCATAATATTCACACGCAATTTCCAAGGAAAACTTACAACAAATTACTTGCACTTTTACAATTATTTGAAAGTTTATTATATATTAAAAATTTAATTTATTATAGCATTAAGTATGATTTTTAATTTTCTGGAAACTTGCTTCTCACTTGCAAAATTAATTGCAAGTAGATATATGAAATTATGAAGATTATTTACTTTCGAATATTGTAATAATATCTCGCCGGGAGAAAAAAATGTGTTCTTTCTATACATTTTAATGATGTGTGTGGATCGACAACATAAGAAGAAAAAGTGTATAAATTAAGTGTAATAATGTATATCCTTGTTATTAAGGTAAGTTGATAAATGACTTTTCACTAACAAATTATTGGTAAAAAATGATTAATAATTAGTCAATTCTGACTAATGCCAATAATGGTTTATTTTGTTACGAATCCAAATTTTAATTGAATGTTCACTTAAATTATTTCTTTTAATATTACAATGTAGAGGAGAAAACCAATTCATTTCAACTTCCTCAATCAAAATAATTCAGTATCTTTTAATAAGTATCGCCTCTAAGTCCAAAATTTGAAAAATATATAAATGTTCATTAATCGTCTCATAGGGGTTCATATAGACAATTTCCATCCTTCTGTCGCTATTCTTTCATGAATTATTTCAAAAAATAGGGTTTAAGAATGTTTTCATCTTCGTTAATCAATCATTTGGAATTTATATTGCTGGATTGTTTAATTAGACTCTCGTTTTTATGCTAACATTTATCTCGATCAGTTTATACGTAAATGCCTTTAGATCACCCCCGCCCCTAATAATCTTCTACGCAAATCTCCAAGGTGGTATCAGGTTGCTTAGATTGGCAGCGGCTGGTGTTTCTTTGCAGGGTGACGATTAGTATGAATTGTTGCCCCTTATCGCTCTTAGGCGGTGCTGACGGCGCTTGAGAACAGCCCCCTCATTGCCCCACCTATGCCCCAACAGCCTCACACTGTATCATTTAGTTGAAATCGAATGCTGCATTCGAGGTCTCGAAACAAATATCGTCAGCAAAATATCCAAGACGTCCGGTACGGTCCTCGGCTCTATTTCTTGGGGCCAACGGTCCGTCAAACCGTCAGTTCTTTCGTGCCTCTGCTAAGAAACAGACCTCCTCCCTCTTGAACTCGAAGATTGGTCCCATTTCAAAGACACCCCAGTGCAACAGTTGTCCCCGTGCCAGTTACGTCGTGTTTAACCCCAGTCATTTTTAGTGATCTTCTTCTAGAAGAAGGATTTTATCATTTTTCTATTTAAATTCATTTTTATTACTTAAAAAAAAATAGAAATTTACCGAGTCTGTTAAAAGACCTTTGTCTTTTCTTTTAATTCAAAGTATGAAGTACATAGTGCAGTGAGATTTATTTTTAATCTTCAGTTTTTTATCATTAATTTATTTTTGTCCAGAATATTTGATATTTTGTATTTTAAAAAAGTTTGAGAAATATTGATTACAAAAAATTAGACCTTACAGTAGTTATTAAATTAAATTGTTTGATAATGATAATATCACGCACACACTTGCATTTTTTGACGAAACGTTTCGGTAAAATTCTATCGACTGGAATTTCACGACGATCAGACTTTTGAAGTAAGGAATCTCTTTTTGGGTAAGGGATTAGCTAGAGGTATTTTTTTAGTTTATTTGTTATTATTTTTTATCTGGTGTTTAGTGGATTTTTTATTTTTCATTGCATAGTTATATTTTAATTGGACTATTTTCTTATTTCCTTATGTGTGAATTTATGTGAATTTGAAAACAAATTTCAGTGCTTTTTTAAAGTTAGTGCTGAAAGAAGAAAATGTCAAGATAATTTTTGACTCAAGTTGCAGTTCTAATAATTCAAAAATAAAGAATCCATTTAGAAATGTGTGATTAATGTTAAACGGCCATGAATTTATTTGTAGAGAACTATTTCAGTCATTTTTAATTCTTCAGTTTTATTTGAAAGATTCTAAAATCTATTTTGCCTTATTACTTATCTAAATTTTTATTTATCTTTATGTATAATCCTTTTGAGAGGCTTGAATCGGATGTTTATACGTTCCACTTGACGATTGAAGTTCATAAGAATTTGTATATATAAATGTATCGTATGGCGTAGAAACTAAACAGTACGCATAATTATTATTCGACCCCATAAAATATTTCGCAATTAATTCTTCGAATAAATATTTTATGAATTTTTTCATTATATATATTTTTCTTTATGGAAGAGAATTTTATATGTAAATTTTGAATTCTCCAGCCCAAGCCAATTACAATAAAATTAAACCCGCGAAATTAGATGTAAATGCAAATATCCCGGATATTCATAATTATGATTTTATACAAGAATCAATCAATATTCTGATGCAACTAAATTCAAAATTCAATACAGACTCTCCTTCACTTGCCCTTTCATTTCATTAAGCAACATAAACTCATTTAGCAAAACGAAGGTTAATTTATGACCCACAAATTTTTTTCATGTAAAATCTCGCTGGAGAGAAAAAACAACATGTAATTACACTTGATCGCAGTATAAAATTTGAGCTCGTCGTAAGAGCTTCCACCTTTAGAATCTTTCAACAGCTTAAACATTAAAGATCCCGCCAAGTTGCTGATCGACGATGCCTTGGACCAGTTCATCTACTTTTTACTTTATTTGCCTTATGCAAAAAGAGCGTGATTACTTAACTGGCAAGAGATCCCATCGACATAGTCATGAAAGAAACGGGGCACGAGCTTCTTTACTCTCACTACTAGCACAGAGTATCCGGCGGTCACGCTTATTAATGCACGAATTAAGCTAAATCACTCTCGGCAAAAAAAGGTCTATTGAAACAGAAGCATTTTCGAATTATTTATTTTCTACGCATTCTTATAAACGCGATATAACTACATCATGTACATCATCTCATGATTGCGTTTAAGAATTCATTTTTGTACAGATTCTAGGAATTTGCAAAAGAATCTACAAAAAATTGCATATATATATTTTTTACGGTATAACTACATAATAATTGCGTAATCAATAATATTTAAAACTCGTTTAAGTGTCTGGGATGAATATTTCACTTTCATTCTTTTTTTCTTTTAAAACAGTATTCGACACTTTAAATTACGAATTGATTTATTGATAACATTAGTCTTTTTAACTCATAAATTATGTTTTGATTTTTCCCATCTCGGAATCATTGTCAGATATTGAAAGATTTTAGAGTGCAACTTCTGAGGGGCGAAGAACAATCTCTTTATGTCAAATTCACACGGCTGATAAATAAAAAAAATATAAAATGTGGTTTTAAATTCGATTAACATGTAATGGGAATCGTCCAGTTGTATCTGCAATGAACTTTCGTAATTACATATCCAAGGTTGTATTGACTTTCCAATTACGCGACATAGAGCGTCTACTTTTTTCTCTGCGACTACGGTAGACTTAACGGTTAAACGGTCTTTTCCAGTGTGTCGTTATGTCTGCTGCACCTTTTACATTATCAGTTGCAACGGGTAGTGATAATTCCTTTTTCCCCTTATTCTGCTGTACGAGCGCTCGCCAATCAGTTTGTGCCTTCATTCGTGAAATTTCATGAATCTGTTATTCGCAGAATCAGTTCCCGTTTGCCTGTAGAAAAAGTCAGTTCTATATTAAAAAGAAAAAGCATTTGAGTATGCATTTATAGGCAATCATACTGAATAACAACTTTGTTCGCTGCTAAAAATATTTCATTGGTTTATCTTCTACAAAAGCGATTTTTAACTTTTTTTATCAAATTTTGATAAGAATAATCCACTTTTGCAGATCTTGTAAATCAAATCATGAATATATGTACAATTTCATTCGCATCATTCTTCCGGTTTAAAGTTTCGGTAGGCAATTGTTCAATGCAAAAAAAAACCTATGTACAGTTATAGAGGATATTGAAGTTGATTGAACTTGCGTTATTGTTAATTGCGCAAAATTTTAAGGAAAACTAGGACTTTTTTGCATTACTCACATAGCAAACACTTATAATTATACAGTTTGCATTCATCAGACTCCTGGTCCTTCCTTGATGTGCCTCTTTTCACGTCTCACGGTCGACTTGCTTGGGAACATACTCTAGTGAATGTATGTACTCAGAGAGCGTGAACTCCTACGTAATACCGTTATGTTATCGATATAATTAATTAGAATCAGGGTCCTGAATGTGGAGGACCATGTTGAAGAATCTATTTTATTTCCTATACGGACAAGTATCTGTATCAGCGAGAATTCCTAATGACATTAAATTTTATCGTTTCTCTCTATCAAGACACGACATTGCTTAAATAAATTTAAATTTTTACTAACTTATGAAACCGTGATTCAATCTTTATTTGTATGTCAAAAACATTTGAATAATGTTCATCTTTCGTCAATTATATGTACATTGAAGTGTCGATTACTAGTATTGATATTGTTAATGATCCGTGAATTGGAATTCAATATTACATACTGATCGTAATTTGATAGCGCGATCCCGCGTGTTGTTTTAATTTCATCGACTTGCCTTTCCATGCTCGATTACGGATAATTATGCAAAGTGCTTTTCATGATTCTGGCGCCGCTTGACCTTCCCTTGAACATGTTTCCACCTTCTGCTTTTTTTTGCAACCTTTCTTTTTGTCAAGACTTTCCTTACACTTTATATTTATACTGCGTGCATATTATATACAATATATTATACCTTTCGCATATTATGTTTCAATTTATAATAATTTTTATTAAACTCTCACTTAATTACAGAAACTTAATTGCAGTAACTGATGCGTTCTTTTAGTATTTATTAATTTCTGATTCGCATATTTGTTAATTGAAATTCTAAGTAATAACACAATTATTTCTCGTAGTGTCGCCTTTATATTTTTCTTACCGGCTGTCTTCCGCTAGTTAATTTTTTTATGTTTGGTGAGAATCTTCTTGACTTTTTTTTTCTTCCGCCTGAGAAAAAATTGTGTTCTATATCACATAACTTTTTTGGTAAATATAATTCAAACATATTTGGTAAAAAAGCGTAAAGAACAGTTAATTTTTTTCTTCAAGTCTAAATTCCAATGTTTGCCTAAATTTTGACGGATAAATGTGCAAGAGCTCTTATGTTATCGCTTTTACAAGAGAATGTTGTCTTAAGCGCGACATTCGTATTCGTAAAGCTAAGATAAGGAAAAATACATGAAAAAAATTTAACTTGAAAATATATGGAAAAAAATATGAACGCAATGAGAAAACATAGAATAATATTAAAAATCATGGATCCGTTTAGTATAATCACACTCTTGTTTACAGAAGAAAAACAGATTTCGACTTGCCTAAGTAAATTTAAATCTGTTTTATTTTGTATTACTTTTTTCTTTAATTATTTATTCATTCATTATTTGTTTTTCTTTTCATGACGAAGGTGGATGGGCGAAAAATATTCACTGGTCGCGATTCGTCGCCATGTTAATGGTTTCATTGTCGTCAACTTAGGGGTCACCAGTACTTAGCATTACTACCGATTGTTTTGGTGTGATGTTACGTAATGGTTATTCCTGTGTTGAACTCTCATCTTCCGGTTGTATTATTAAATTATTTTGCAAAATAATGATTTAATATTTCCTCGTTGCTTATATGGTTCCATCGTTCTTTTGGAAGAAAAATCTTCGTTGTATTCGTCTTTCATCGCCATACAATTGCGATCTATTTAATTATTATCAACATGGTGATCACCAGTACGTATCATTACCACCAGTCAGTTTCAGATATCTCACCATATCCTCAAAATTCATACGATTTTGACGGTACGGTGGGAGGAGGTGTGATGTAACGTAATGGTTCTTCCTGTGTTGAACTCTCATCGTTGACGATTTATCGTCAAGCAGCCTTGACACAATTAATTCTTCCCACATCAGTACACATCAGTACAGATTAATATTGACGATTTTCTTTTAACTGTCATGTATGTAGGTTGCAAAGTTTTTTCAATCGACCTGCGATATTGTATTAAAACTATTTGAATTATTTTGTTGATTAAAGGAATATTTGTGAAGAAATCAAAATTGATTAGGCTTTCTCTTATCAAAATTTATAGATTCAATTTTCTATCTCGTTCCTTGTTAAAATTTGGATTCAATGACATCAAAATTTAATACCAGGATAATACTTTGTCTTTAAGATTTTATTCGCAGATTATCATGGAGTACTATTGCTGAGGAAGGATCAATTTACAAAGAAATAAAAATCAACAAAAGGAACAATGAAAAAGGTAAATAACGAAATTTAATTAAATCGATAGTTTCTCTAAAAAAATATTTTTTTTAAATCTCTTATAATAATGAATAGAGGTGTTATGATGAAAAGTTTACTAAACGTAATCTGATGCATATTTTATATATGCTGATTATTAGATTAATAAGAGTAGACTGATTTAAAGAATCTTAGCTTTTCAAACAAAATTTTAATAAGATTTCATTGACTAATTTTTTCCTTTTTGTTAATGTTATGCCCGAAATGGAGAGGAACTTGGAAGAGTCCTGGAACCACTATTTCTGGAGCCAACTCATTGGTCATCTGTGATATGGTAGTACAATTTTGAAAGCTAAGTGTTGCATCGAGAATAACGAGTGGATGAGATACCAATTTTGGTTGTTAGAGTTGATTAAACCTTTCAATTCATCAAATGAAACACAAAAAAATAACAACGAATGAAAAAAATGTGTGAACATGGGTGGATTTGAAAATAGTCGGATCTAACCAGAGTTCTGAGTTCACCCTTATCAGGTATATATATATATTACTTTACTTTAAAATTGAAATTAAAGTTGTTTCTCTAACAAGAAACGTACAAGCCTTGATTTAAAAAAAATTGTTGGTGATAAAGTAAAAGCTTGTTTAAATTTTTGTATCAAAAAATGTTTAATTCAACATTTTTTTTTTTCAGTGTGGAATTGCTGTCATTGAAAGTCCATCAGCAATAGCTTAGGAGATTGAAACAGTATTATTATTTTAGAATAGCTACTTAGATTGTATATCTCCATATTTAGAATAAATTTAAATAGTATTATTAGATAAGGAAGGTGATTGTATACTAAGATTAGGATTTAGGATTATAGAGGTATTTACACTAAGAGACAAAATTTACTCTAATCAATTAACCAGAAAGTCTTTTTACCCAACAATACTGTGATATTATAAGTAGCTTTAATTATTTACGACGGTTGTGATTTCTACAGTGCTTGTTAAAAAACCAAAGATGTATTATATAGAATATAGATTAGTTATTAAAATTAGGTATATTGTTAATATGCAATTATGTATTATGAAAACTACGATTGATTAGGTGTGTGTTACTTTTGTCTTTAGGTATTATTTATATTACGTCTTTTGAATTCGAAATTTTAATGTTTATTATTGTTTGTCTTTTTTTTTTCAATTATTTGCTTAGTAGTCAGAGAATTGTGATAGATGAAAAAAGTTATTATTTACTAAAGCAATTATTTTTTGCTTCGCAAAGAAAAAAAATGTTCATTTACTTGGTTAGGAATTAGGGTGCGATAAAGATAAATAATGAGTGAGGCCCTTTAAAGCTTGCTTTGCATTCGGAGGGGAGCGTTTATTTACTTATACGCACATCCTCTGCAACTCCAGAATTACTCCTCAATTTTCGAATCTTTTCCACAGAATTTAACTAGATATTTTGTGTTAAATAACATAATTCTAATAGAAAATGTTATCTTAACGCTAAATCCCCTTGCCGATCTTTTATTCAAAATATTTCAAATCTAGAATATGTTTTTCACATTTGGTTTCGTTTATTTTAAGAAAGACTTAAAGCGTACATCCCATGTGTCACTTTGATTTTATTTGCTTACGTTTTTCATGCTAAATATACTCGGGCTGTCCATCAGTTTTACTTTACTTGTTGATAATAATTACTTAGTATACTATATTTGTATAACATACAATTTGTTTATCAAAATTTTACATAGGAAATATTTTTCAAGTAATTCTAATGCACAAAATACAAAATAAAAAAGGGGAAACAAGTTTCTATAAATTTATGGATTCTGATTTTCAAATACTTATTCCGACTCTCGCTAGATTTAATATCAAACATTATTATTTTCCTTAAATGATTAAAAATGAATCTGTTTACGGACTCTTCAGTCAGCCGATTCTAGATATTAAATCAACCACTTCCTTCAGTTAATAATCACTGGTCGGGAAGGAGAAATATACTGGTTAATAGACGGGGGGGTGTATTAGCATTTGTTGTACTTCCTAATCGAGAATTCGCGCCGCGGGACGCGTGCTTGCGTACATTCACCGATTGAAATCACCGAGATAATAACTATAGCTCATGAGCTTGAAATATCGTAGTATTGATATTAATTTATTGACGATATCATCTTTAATGACCTTTTTATGTCTCTCCACATCTCCTTCAGGTCACATATGCTTATAAAGGAACAAAATATTCATTGAATAGATAGTACGCAATTCCTGGATGGTCCTTATGACATTCAAAAATGCATAAATTTGATTAAATAAACAACTTCTCGTCCTTCACTCTTCCTGTTCTGATTTCACGCAAGATACTGCTAGGTTTCTATTAACATATTGTCACTCTCATTTTCTTTTCTTGCTCTTTTAGTTTTGCTCATGAACTTCTTTCGGTCCTGATATGCCTATCAACAACTCTTTGATAACGCTCTTCTAATTTATTCGTTTCCTAGAGGATAAGAGCCGCCAGCCTGGCAGACAGAGTACCGATCGTAAAATATTCTCGTGTGCGTCTTGTCCTCATGTGGAATCGAGTAACAGGCATAGGTGATTTATTTTTCGAGATTTCTTGGCCGGAAACCTCGCGTCTTATATATATGTTCTATAGCCAAGTTACAGCTTCTGTGCTCTGTGTGGTGATCATTGAGAGATTGAAACAAATATTGTCTCAGCGTGAGGGAAACATTTTTTTATGCTTCATTCGCATATATGTATAATTCGTCAGTTTGTAATTATATAACATCTTAAAATATCGCAGATTGTTTTGTCTATATAGGTATAAGTATGTCGGTTTCGATTTGATCTCTTAAAAATTACGTATCGGGAAACATCGGTAAATAAACGGCACCCCCTGAGGAGATATTTAATACGAAAGGCGAACAGCAGGATTTATGAACTGGAACGAAGTAAAAGTATTTACAGTGGTTTTTGAACGTTTTATTGTGCGTCAGTGTGATGGTATTTTGATTTCTTAAATCTGTCTCAATTTGCTCAATCTCAGTTTACTGGACATAACTGATTCGCTATTTAGGGCGCGTTCACATGCCTATTCAGTCGTTGCACATTTGAGTGCTAGGCTACTGGTCTAGGTTTCTACGACAACCGCCAGATGTTAAGCCGATAAGAAACTATTTCATAGGATAATAAATACTGAAAGCCGCAGGTATGTTACTTGCGGTACTCACTATCTTTCATTTACCGAATTTTTGTAAACAAGCAGACAGCCTTGATAAATATACCCTTTTAATTAATGGCGCTTAATTATTTTTATTATTATTATTTCAGTCTCAAATTCCGTTAGATTAGAGTGCAACAAGTACAGTAAATTTAATTAATGCCCTACTGCAATTTGACGATCAAATTTCAACAGGAAACACGACTTGGTAATTAGTATTATTTGTTGAATTAATAATCTCTGGTTGAATTATGAATCTCTTGCCCTCTTTGTCAGTCATATTTTATTTTCTCATATTTTCCAATATTCGCCTACATATTTGTACGAAAATCTCTGTACAATAGACGTTACTTTATTCCGACACTGACATATTCCTTTGGTATTTTTTACTCATCCTATCTCTTTGAGATGCTAATCCATCTACCAGCAAGTATTCGAGTAATCGTTACACCTAATTTATCTGATGACCCTCGTTATCCAACTACTTAACCTCCACCTACCATGTCCAGAATAATTATCTATTCTGTGAGGCAATACAAGAAAAAAGAAAGATAATACGGTTGTGAAAAAAAAGTTATGGTAGCAACCTTGTCTCTTGTTAATACATAGGGTCAATCGAGTGAAATACAAATTTTTTTTCTGTGAAGAAAAACTAGATCTCTATTATAATCTTGAAGTTTCTGGTAAATACATGAAATAGAAAAGAAATATGTTTTTAAATCACGTACAGTTTAAATCAACTGAAAACTTTCCAGTTTCTTCTCCAATGTAAAATGAGTAATCTTGCGAGCTCTAGTTCAGAATTTTGTAATTATCTTACAGCTCTTCGCAGGTAGGACAGATTTATACTCATTATTGCATCTACTCGTCCCTTCTAGTTATTATCACTTGCTTTTTCTCCCACCCACTTTATACAATGTACATCCGCATGATCGTGTGAACGAACGATGAGCCAGTCATGTTTTGTGACGGTCTGTGTTACTTACAGCAAAACATAAATGTTTTATATTTGCTTGTAAATAATACTGATGCTATTTGCAAAATCTAAGTATGGTATTTATCTCTAAATTTGTTCAAATTTGCCTACACCAGCTGAGATCATGTACTGAATCGGATAAGGTCATTTGCTGAGCCCTGTCGCTAAGTGGAACCTGTAATCCGCGATAAAGCGTTGTACCTACATACATGTGAATTACGAGAGAAATCAGTAAACAGAAAGGTCGTGTATGCGATACTCAAGAAATATGTCTTCCACATCCCTCGTGTAACTTAACGTGCCCGGATTATAATCTGAAGACCAACGAGTGTCAGCTATCAAAGGAAATAATATTAAAAACAATTTTTAGTCGTTGTTTTTTTAGTTCCAGAATAATAGCATCATTGCAACAGCCATTTATGATATTCAGTCTAAATATCTAGATACTATTATATAAATATCTGGATACTGTACCCCGTGCAGAAATCTTGATGTGGGCCTAGTAGGGTTCTGGTCAGTTTCCCCTACTTCTGGTGTGGTTCTGATCAATAAAACTGGTTAGAACCCGACAAGGGTGTAACGGTTGGACTCGCGAATACCCTATATAGGGAAAACTACGAGGGAAACTACGAGTAGTTAGGGCCTTATCAGTTTTTCTAGTGAATGCCTTTAAAAAAAAAAAACTATAATAAATTACAAATAAAAATTACCTGCTTTTATGAAAATGTAATTTTATTATGTCAAAACATAGCAAAAAACATAAGAAACAATACAAGGAAATAAATCAATCATATTTATGTATTTGCGTTCGTAATGAAACAGAAAACTAAATATTTAAATGGATAATTTAATAATATAATATTTAAATCTAAATATTTTCAATTCAGAATAATTAGATGATATTAGTAATTACACATAGTCCTATTATGCTGCCCTATTAGCACCTTATTATAATTTATAATAATATATATATATAATAT